>PVJA010000804.1:96189-148696 GCA_004027025.1 Myocastor coypus | reverse complement strand
TAGCCCAGGCTGGTCTCGAACTTGTACTGATCCTCCTGCCTCAGCCTCCCAAGTGCTGGAATTATAGGCATGTGCCACCATGCCCAGCTTGAGCTGTCTCTTAAGGATCCCAAAGCCACTCCAGATTCACCAAAGCACAGCTGGCCCCCTAGAAAGAACAAAATGGTGTCCCCAAATTCAAAGCTACACTTCAACAATAAAAGCGAAAGACAGACATTACCACTAGGCCTGCCTACAAGAAATGCTAAAGAGAATTCTTGGAGCTGAAATAAACAGATGCTTATTACCAAAATGAAAGTATAAAACTCACAGGCCAGGGTAAGGGTAGATCTTAATCCAGAACTCTAATACTATTCTATAATCATGGTATGCAAATCAATTTTAACTGTAATATAAAAGTTAAAAGACAAAAACCATGAGAAATGACTATCACAAAGGACCTACTGTAAGTCAACCAGAAAACAGTTTTTAAATGTTTCTTTTCTCAAGCGGCTGCTGGATTTCTGGGATCTTGACTATTATATGTCTGGGTGTGTTTTTGGTTGGGTTGATGTTATTTAGAGATCTGTATGTTTCACTTACCTGAATGTCAGATTGTTTTCTCATATTTGGGAAGTTTTGTGCTATTACGTCGGCCCATATCATTTGTATTGACTCATTCTTTCTCATTAATGCCTATTAGTTTGATGATGTTCATCTTTGCATCACCTTTCAGATGTTGAATTATTTCTTCCTGCATCCTAGTTGTTTTTAAGAGATTCTTTTGTACCGTTTCACAAGCTGTGACTGTGTCTTCAAGATCTGAAACTCTATCTTCACTTTCATTCATATGGCGTTACCAACTTGTGATTCAGATTTTATTTTCCTATATATCTCTTTGAGTCTGCTTCATGCCATCTATTTCCTTCCTATATTGCTCATTCAAAGATTCCATCATTTTCCTATTCTCCTAATTTTTAGCAATGTCTTCTTTAGAAGCATTTATCAGTTCTTTCATTATAGTTATCCTTTCTTTTTCTACTTCAGAGATTATTTCTGATCTGATTTCCTCTATACTTTTCTGTAGTTTCTTTTTTTAATTCAGACATTATTAATTCAGAGATTTCTTTTTTTTACTTCAGAGGTTATCTCTGATCTCCTTCCCTCTATACCTTTCCGCATTTGTTTCTTTACTTCAGATGCTATTAATTCAGAGATTTCAACTGTATGATTCCCAGTTTCTTCTATGCTAGTGTTTCCTGCACTTGTTCTGGATGAGCTGAGGGCCTGAGACTGCATCTTGCTCCTTCTCTTTGTCATTTTGCATAGCACTGTCCTCTGACCTTTGGTGTAGACCATTGGTGCAGTTATGCTGTTAGCACCTACTGAAATTTGGGTCCGGATCTATGAAGTTTGATTTTGTCCAGTTGGGCCTGGCTGAGTCTGGATGCTGGGCTCAGCTTCTTCCTGCTGCAGCCCATGCAAGTGAACCCACTGTGCTCCTCTGGCAAGATGTTCAGCTCCTGGGCTAGCTGGGAGGGTCTGACCCCAGCCTGTCTGCAGGGAATTTTACTGCCGGGTTCCTCAGGAGCACCTGGGTCTGGAGTCTGGGTGGAGAAGTTCTGGTCCTGGCATGTAGGCAAAAGTTCTTACTCACATGCTGGTCCAGGGATCTGGGTAGGGAAGTTTGAGTCACAACACACAGGCCAGAAGTTTCTACCTACATGCCAGCATTTTTTTAAATAGCAGCACTATCAAAACTAGCTATCAAAACTTACCTTGAATATAAAAAAAAGATTAAGTGCTCCAATTCTGTCAAAAGACAGAATAGCCAAATAAAAACATAATAAAGTTCAACATTATACTGTCTGTAAGAAACTCACCTGACCCAGCAGGCCTCAACTAGATTGGAAGCAAGGGGGAAAAGACATTCTGTGCACAAGGGAAATGAACAGAAGTAACTATGCCATTAGCAGATGAAATACACTGAAAGTGAAACTGGAAAAAGAAGGTCCTTATGTAATGATCAAGGTGTCAAACCCACAAAAATATAACAGCTGTAAATATATGTTTGCTCAACATTAGAGCACCTAAATATATAAAGAAAATACAATAAATATAAAGGGAGAGGTAGACTATGATAAATTTAGTAATAGAGACTTTATCGCCCTACCATCAGCAGCAGGCATGTCATCCAAAAGAGAATCACTAAGGAAAAGCTGGACTTAACCTATATTGCAGGCCACATCGACCCAGCACCATACAGAACAGAACTTGTCCATGGATGAAGGCAGGGTGTCGGAGCTCCCTGCTGTGGCTGTACTGTAGCCCATCTGGATAATGTTACTCAAAAGGTGCAAAACTCCAGTAAAAAGGAATAAACTCAAGAAATCTATTGCAAGGCTGGGGTGGTATGTCTGTGATACACTGTCTACCTGGCAAACACAAGGTAGTCCTGAGTTCGATTTCTGGCACCAACAAAATGATTACAATTAAATAATTTTTTAATAATTTTTAATATTGAAAAAGAAATTATTGTATGACATCGTGACTAAGGCTAATGAGAGTATATTGTACACCTGAAAATTGCTAATAATTTATTTGAAATGTTCTTATCACAAACATATGTTAATATGAGGTAATTCGTGTGCTAATTACTTTTGTTTAGCCATAGCTCAAAACATCATGTATGAAACAAATATATACAAATTTGTTTCCAATTAAAAAGAAGGGAAATGAGATTATTTCTTTTGCAACATTATAGGTACTTCAAGAATATTAAAGTCAGTCAAATGATGCAGGTGGAGAAAAATAAGTGCTGTATGGTCTCATTTCTATGAGGAATAATAAATAGAGATATAAAAGCAGAGAAGAGTGGTTAGGCTAGAGGCTGAATTCAGGAGGAAATGGAGAGGTGAGGCTGTGTGTGTGTGTGTGTGTGTGTGTGTGTGTCTGTGTATGACTGAAGTTTGAAAACAGGTATTTTCCCTTAAGCTACATCTACAGCTTTCTTTTCATTTTTATTTTGAGACAAGGTCTTACTAAGCCACTAAGTCTCTGGCTCCTTCAGCCTCAGGCTCCCGAAGTGCTGAGATTGTAGGCATGCACCCCCATTCTCAGCTTAGGCAGAAAGCTAAGCTTTGTGGGAGTTCTACACAGTTTCATGCCTGAAGAGAATAGTGTATTCTTAAATTTTTCTGAGAGGATAGATCTTATGTTCCGTATTCTTCCCACAAACAACAAGAATATGAAGGAGAAAACTCTAGAAGGTGGTGTACATGCCTGTGGTCCTCATGATTATGGCTTTGTGGGTTCCTTGCATTTTGTAAATTCAGTAAGTAGAATTTTTAACATGTCAATCTTACGTTAATAAAGCAGTTTTAAACATCATTAAATGTGATTGGCTCATGCTGAAAACGAAAATCAAAGAGAAACCGGTTTAGTGCCTATTCTGTACAAGACATTATCCTATATAGAATCCTGGCCCCCATGGAAGAAAATAGCTCCCTCTTATAAGGGAGCTAGGGGATGGAAATAGGCCCACAGGGAAGCCAGAGAAGTGGCAAGTCCTCCGGACCAAGCCAACCTTTACATTGATCTTAATTCTATTGTAGGTGTGCTGTGGTCTGAATATTTTGTGTCCCCTCAAAACTCTTAGGTTGAAACTTAATCTCCAATAAGATGGTATTGTGACGTGGGTCATTTGCAGGGTGAGTGGGGCATGAATGGAGCAGCACTATAAACAGGACTAGCGGCCTCACAAAAGAGACCCCAGAGAGCTACCTTGAGCCTTCTGCCATGTGCAAATGCATTCATGGATGAGAGCACAGGACTTTACAATCTAATGATACCTCGACACTAAACTTTTTAAGACTATAAGATTGCTCTGTTGTGGTTTATGAGCTACCTAA
Source organism: Myocastor coypus (assembly GCA_004027025.1). Classification (NCBI taxonomy): domain Eukaryota; kingdom Metazoa; phylum Chordata; class Mammalia; order Rodentia; family Myocastoridae; genus Myocastor; species Myocastor coypus. The sequence continues at coordinate 144,806 of PVJA010000804.1, read as the reverse complement.
ATTACTGTATTTTGTTACAGGAGTATAAACGGACAAAACAATATTGAGACAATGTTAGACAATAAAGTGGAAGATTCCATTTGTGGCTTTAAAATCTGAGTCTGGCTTCTGTATAATTAATGGAGAAGGACACAGGGTGTTAGAACAGCCAGGTAGTAGGAGACTACTGTGACCATACAGGGAAGGAGCTGTGATCCCATAAGCACAGAAGAAGCAGAGAAGGTACATCCAAGGTATATTTGAAGGACAACCAGTCAGACTGGGCACAGTCCTGACTATTGAGCAAGGACAAAATGAAATACTGAGGATAATCTTTGGGTTATTTGTTCAAGCAATTGTCAAATAATGGAGCCATTAACTGAGGTGTAATAGCCTCAAGGAGCTCTGGGAGAAAAGATCAACAGGTCAGCTTTGGACGCTTAATGCCAGGATGACATCCACTTGACATCTAAGTGGGTGTGTCACAGGCAGAAGGGAAAGAGTTTGGGCTGCAGGTATAAGCATGGCAGCCATCAGCATAGCACTGGCATTCAAGGCCATGAGAATGGATGGTGGAGTACACGAAGAGGGGACATCCCGAGGTACAATCTGGAAAGGTACTGAGGTGTAGCTGGAGAGGTCAAGGGCAGAGGGACCCAGAACAGGCAGTGCCATGGCCCAGGAGGTGGAGGAAGGAGGGGTCAGCACATTGAATGTCTCAGAAGGCCCTTTGCTGACATGATCTGACACTGTGGAGAGCTTGGCAGAAGTTTTCGCTGAGAGGGCAAGGGCCCAGAAGCTTCAGTAAGGTGGCGTAAAAGCTGAGAGGGAGACGGAAGCCAGCTGGTTGTGTATAGGAAACTCTTTGGAAGTTCAGGAAACATTCAGGATGCGGTTCATGGAGCAGTTTGAATGCTGAGCTGTTGCTACCAATAAAGAGGTGGAATCTGAAGGAGCTGGAGGAAAGACCTGAACCAGCTCAGGGCCTGAGCACCCGAGGAAGTGTGAGACATAGACACACCGGGAAAGGAGCAGCGCTTAGCAGCAACACTCCAGGATTTCAAGGTGTTGCATCCTGCCTCCCTACTGGCATCACCAGAGGAGAACTGAGCCCAGAAAATGAGGTCTGAGGGTATAATGTTCCCATGGTCCCTTTCACTACACACCTGAAGAACTGGACTCAGACATAAACTGTAATCCTGGCTTCTTCCTAATAACACAAAAACAGAAAAGGAAAGGTGCAAAAAGCATGCATTTCGGCTTTATAGTGAAATGTTAGGCAACTTTTATAACTCATTACATGCTTGTAAGAATAATAGCAAGTAAACAGACCCCCCCCCCCGTGGGTCATAATCAGGCAGAAAATATGAATAAAGAAATAAACGTCTATGAGCCAGCTTTCCTGTGACAGTCCAGTGTCTTTAAGTGGGTCCCACAGAAGCAGGAAGGAGTCCAAGTGTTGCTGTCCGATGGCGGGAAGCACCCGATGGAAGCGCCGTGCCTTGGGGACTGTCAGGGGGAATCTGTGCAGCATTCCGGAGCCCACCTGGACACCGCTTGTGCGGGGCCTCGCCCAAACTCCGCACAGTCTGGAGATCAGCACCGAGGCCTTGCAGAGAGGCTCACTGAGGCCAACCGTCTCCCCCGCTCTTCCCCTCTGTTCCTCTTTCCTTCCTTCCTTTCTTTCCTCTCTCTTCTTCCATTTTGTTAATTATTTCTTCCAGTTCTCACTTTTACCTGTTGTCTTCTCTCCCCGTTCTTATGTCAAGACACAGGTATAACCACACTTCTATAATAGGGCTGAGCAAGGGCTTCCCCCTCTTTTGATTAGCCCACCTTCATATAAGATTTCCCAGTTCAGCTTCCTTCAGCCCACACATAGAAGACCACAAACAGATGTGCACATTACGCACATTTCTGAATTACATGTAACCCAGTAGAACATAAGCTATTTCATGGGACTGTGATTTTTATTCACCATGATGTCATGCCATAGATATTGTTAGGCCTTTTTTTATTTATCATTTTGCTGGTAGATATAATTTGTTGAACAAATTCATTCTTTCCACTCGTTTCCATTCTCTGTATGTCTATGTTGCTTTAGCTTTTCCCTCACATGTGAAAGGTTTCCAGGTAGCTACAATTATAAGCAACGCTTTCCTTCTTTCTTTCTTTCTTTCTTTCTTTCTTTATTTATTTATTTATTTGGTACAGGGTCTTACTGTGCAGGTCACACTCATACAGATCCTCCTGTCTCAGCCTCCTCAGCACTGGGATTCCAGACATGTGCCACCATGCCTGGTTTCAGTGGCCAGTCCAACATGTGGGACCTGGGATTGAACCCAGGACCTTGTACTTGCCAGGCAGGCACTTAGAGAGTTGAGCTATCCTTCCAGCCCTACAAATAATGCTTTAATGTATGCCTTTATAAGTAATACCTTTTGGAACTCCCTAGAATAGAGGCCCAGAAATGGAATGTCTATATCATAAGGCATATACATAATTCCATAAGGAATGGCCAGGTGGCTTTCAGAAAATTGCTAAAACATTCTGTCCTTCCATTGATAGAATCCAACTTTCCCATCTGCTCACCTCCTAGCTGTCTCAGTTACTTTTTATTTATTTATTTTTTATCATTGCTGGGACAAAATACCCAACATCCAAAATTAAGGAAGGACAGGTTTGTTTAGCTTGCAGTTAGTGGAGGTCTCAGTTCATACTCAGCTGCTCTGAGGCACATGAAATAGGGCAGCCATTCATGGCAGCAGAAAACAGCAGCAAGCAAAGGGAGGGGCAGCAGACAGAGCAGAGGTGTCAGCCTACAACCGCCTCAGGAGCGCAGCACTAGTCTACTTTCTGTTGTCAGTAAAACAACACCACAGAAGAGGAAGGTTACAAATATTTTCATAGCAGTTTATGTAGCCTCATGATTGTGGAGGTCCTAAGTTAAGGACCTGAATCTGGTGATGGCACAGTCCTGAGGAGGTGCAGGGGATCACATGGCAGGTGATAGCGTGTGTGTGTGTGTGTGTGTGTGTGTGTGTGTGTGTGTGTGCGTGTTGTGCTTTCCTTCTCTCTTTTAAAGTCCCCAGTATGGACTCATAGTGGTCACGACCCCATTATCTTATCTAATCTGAACTACTGCCCAAAGGCATGGCTTCTAAACGCCATAGTCAGATCAAGTTTCCATCCTCTAGGTCAGCACGCTGGGATTAAACTCCCACATGAGCTTAGCGAGAAGCCGCCAGAGTCACACCCTAGGAATTCTAGAAGATTCTAACTTCAAGACTGTAAGCTCAAAGTATTTGTTGCAGCCATTTGGTCCCATTCCAAAGTACTTTAGAGAGCAAAAGTTTTAAAAATTATTCAAAGTTCTCTTTGAAATTTAACATTGTTCCTCCTTAATCTCATATTGGCTGCTATTTTTTTTTAAACCACATTCTCATAGGCTTCCACTAGTCTAGTATTCTATTCTTTCTTCGCTGACAATCTGGCAGCCAGCTCTGAGGCAGTGTAAGCGGAGTAAACAGTGATCTTACAGAAGTAGGGCAAGAGATTTAACCCATGGCTCTGAGAGTTCTGCTTTATGCACGCAAAGACTTTTGCTTGTCTGCCGCTGTCACCTTCAGATATGCTCCGAGGCAAGGGTCTTACTGTCTGTGCGCAGCAGCTTTCGCAAGCCTTTGCAGTTCATTTCTGAAAGGCTACTCAATGATGTGAGAGCCGAGAACGTGAGATACTGAGGTATGCAAAACACAGTGGTGGAAACTTTTGAATAACTTTCCTGCCTCCCCAAACTTAAAACAGAGATCGCCAATTTTTCTTTTCATCAAGCAATTTTTGCAGCATGTCTTCCTGACCCACGCATCATTAAGCCATTTTAACATTTGTTTATTAAATGGTTATTGAGGACCTACAGTCTGCTAGGGTCTATATCAAGTGCTAGAGATGTATAGAACAGTCATCCGGATGAGCAGGGGTCTTATAAGATTACCCTGTCTTGACAGGTAATAGTAATTACACAGGTGATTTTTTAAACCAATGAAAATAACTTGATTTAGGGCATGATGGAGAAAATTCAAGCTGGTTCTTTGATTTTAATATTTTTTAGGACAGGGAGGCTGAAAACAGGAGAAGCACTATGAGTTCTGTGCAGTGAGACCCTGTAGACTGTCCTAAAAAAATCATAAAAAAGTATCTCGTCTGTAGAATATGTACATAAATAGTGTATCTGTTAGAGTTGGTTTAGGAAAGAGTTGATTATAGTGTACATGACGAGTAACAGGGGAAATGGTGAGATGATTCACCCATGCAATAGATTATATAGCACTCATCCTATTAAGTGAATCTTTATATACTGACATGAGAAAAAGCACAGGATAGGCTGATAAGGGACAAATAACCATTTTTATTAAAATGATATATATATTTATATTTAAAAAAAACAAACAAAAAATATTTTTTTAGGACACGTGCTGCCAGTACCTCTGCCTCCAGTCCTCAGTTGAAGACAATAAGATAAAGATACCCATTCTAACCACTGGACATTTTCCTTGTATCGCCTCCCCTAATGAGTGCTTTATACCAGGTTACCAGAAAGCAGACTGCATTTATACTTACAAATATTTTTAGCTTTAGCGCCAGGGAAATAGCTCAGTAGACTAAGCACTTGCCTGGCAAGCACAGCGTCCTGAGTTCAATCCCTGGTTCTACAAAAAAAAAAGTCACAAGTTTTATTTTTATAAACTCTAAGCTGTCTAAATAAAGTGGAGTTTTGCAAATGAGAAAGAGGGATCATTATATTATTTTTCTTTGGTCTATGTGTACAAAATCAAGGTATTATATTTTTGAGGGCGAGGATGTGGAAAGCTTTAAGAGAGCCTCAGGGGAGTAAATGTGACACATCGTTTAAGCCAAACTTCATATTTAGTATAGATGTTTATGTGCCATCAGGCAAGAAGAGAACTGAAGGGATGTAGAATGTGGATTTAAGGACAGCAGCTTCATAACTTCAGCAGCCAACGCCTGTGCCCCTACATTTTCCAGAGCCCAAATCGTATTTTTCTTTAAATTGTATTGATTGTAGTTATCATTTCTAGCATCAGCTTGAATCACGCATGAGGAATTAAGTCTAACTTTATCATAAGGGAATTAAGCCTGACACAAAAAGCTGTTTCCTGTTTATGAAGATTACTACACACTGGAACAACGTATATGGGGAAGTAACTAATCTCCTTCTAAGGAGCTTTAATGAGTGCATCAACTGAATTGAAGTCAAAATTGATGATTCTCAACTTTATACTCAAAAGTGAATACATGTAATATATATATATATATATATATATATATGTATTAGTTAATACACATTCACTAACATATATTAGTTAAAATATTTATATTACATATATATATATGTATATATATGTTAAAAAGTTTTTTTCTCTTGCAAGTTTAATGGAAGAAGTAAAGACATCAGACTTAAACATCTTAGTTGGAATCATTAACTCCTTTTCTTTGTTATGTATTCATAAGTAATTTACTTGACATCTGTGATTTTCTTTTTTCATAGAAGGAACGTGGGATGGATTAATCAAAACACTAAATATCTAGCTCATCTAGTAAATAGTTGTCGCTATCACAGCCATACTACCTTATTCCATGACCTCTGCCCCTTTCAAACTTTCTAAAACTAAAGTTTCTAAGCAAGAAAGAATATGGCACCAAAGATGAAATTACTCTCAAGTTGAGAATCAAATGTCTCTAAGGCCATTACTAATTGAATTCCAGAAGCATAAATACTAATTAAATCAGTCAATATAACTGATCATCCTTTCTATTATAGCTGACAAGATGATACCAATAGAAATATCAGACTAAGTTGTATCATTTATAACTAGAATCTATATCCACCATGCAATCAAGTTTTTTAAAGCCAGAACAAGTTTACACAACTAAGATCAGAATATAAAATGGCAAAAATAATATTGACAATTCACTATCAATTCAGTATATAAGAACAGACTCACGAAAGACGCTTTTATTTTCCCATATGATAGGTATTAACTACATTTTCTTCCTTCAGATTCTCTCTGATGTCTTAATGAGCAGTTATCTTGCTTCCCTAGGAAGGCTTGACTAACGTGGATCAATCTACCTTTCCTTAACAGGAACAAGTGACCCATACGTAAAGTTTAAAATTGGAAGAAAAGAAGTATTTAGAAGTAAAACAATACACAAGAACCTCAATCCTGTGTGGGAGGAAAAAGCTTGCATCCTTCTCGATCATCTTAGGGACCCATTATACATAAAGGTGAGCCATTTGTTTGTTTTTCTCTGATGAAATCTGACATAGAAATCCTTGTATAATGGCCTTTTCCTCATGTCTGTCTTTCTAATGACATTTTTTTTTATCTTAGACACACCCTGCCACTCACAACTAATTTATTGCTAATGTAATATAAATGGAACAGAAGAGGGCAAATTCTAACAAAGCCATTTCTCTCTAAGATGGCTCTGTTGCATTTGGGGCATTATGAAGCATATCTGCTCTAGCTTGGGGTTATCAACTGATTTAATGCACTTTGAAGCATATGAAAACAAGCTCCATGTCATCTAGCAAAAAGGAAAGCTTGCCCCAGAACCTGGTTTTTCTGCTTATGAATCACACTGCTTAAGCTGTTCCTGTAGGAGCTGCCAGGTTAAGGGCACAAAGGCGTTCACCCACACCACCTGCATGTGCTTGTCTATGACACACGTGGTCTCCGAGATGGAGGCGTCATCTGGAAAACACTACCTTGCTCTCATTCATCCGGCGATAGTGAATTTTCTTCAAATCTCCTTGACACAGAAATTACAGCGAGCCCGGTGTGAGTGGGCAGGTGACTAAATGTGTGCTGACTCCTGGGAGCTGGCACTGCCATGGTGTTTCCAGTTTGCAGTGGTGGAACTGATTATTTCAGCAAGATTTTTTTTTTTTTTTTTTTTTTTTTTTGTCTTTTTGAGACAGGGTCTTGCTATGCAGTTCAGGCTGGCCTTGAGCTCACTTTTGTAGCCCAGGCTGGTCTCGAACTCGCACCAATCCTCCTGCCTCAGCCTCCCGAGTGCTGGGATTACAGGCGTGAGCCACCACGCCCGGCTTCAGCAAGATTTTCAAAAAATATGTTTTAAGGAGACTTCACATTTGCGCCGAGCAAAAGCTAGAACTACTGGTCCGTGTCAGGCCAAAAGCTGTATACAATCTGCTCTGTCCTGGCCACTGCTGCCTTAGTAGCACTAGTCATGTTTAAAGGTTTTAACACTGAATGAGTTCCTGAGCTCTCTGGTGGGTCAAAGTAAAACTGAAAGTCTGAAGATGAAGGTAGATGTTTAGATTCTTTACGCTTGGAATGTTATCCAAATGATCCTTGCTGCCAGCTACTAGTGCTACCTAGGGCACAAGGAGCAAGCATCATACTCAACACAGGGGACACTACCTCATGTATAATGGGAACAGGGGCATTGCTGAGGTGCTCCGAAGAGTTCTTGGAAATCCTGTGTTTAACAAAACCAAAGGGAGCATTGTGTACTTGCAGAATATGTTAAAAGAACCCACTTAAAACCCTGAGAACGATGTTGGAGCGAAAGCCTTCTACTAAAACCATGTGCCAATATTGTTCTTGCCCAAGTTAGAGGTTACAGACTCTGGGTGAGGCAGTAGCAGCAGCAGCAGCAGGGCCAAAGGGGAGAAGAATGGGGTTGCATGCAAGGAGTGACTGACAGAGAAGGAAGGAAAGAGGGCTTCTGGTGATAAGAGGCAGAAGAAGCCTTTAGTGCAGGGAAGAAAAAAGAAGCAGAATTAGCAGGAAACCAACAACTACAAAGAAATCTACCATGCCCTCTTCAGTGTGTTCGTTCAGTGTAAGTGAAATTATTCTGGACAGCTTATTTTGAATTTATACTTGATTTGAGGCAGTGAGGAAAAGTAAGCTCTGCTCATTAAGATCCACCATTCCTTGCTACAAATACAATTCTTTATTAAATGAATAAATTAATTTATTTAATAAATTTATTAAGTTGACTTATTAAATGAGAAGGGCAAAGACATTAGGAAAGAAAATTTTCTGCTCTATTTTATTCCCCAAAATATTTTAAAGGGTTTTCTTTCATTTAATGTAGTTTTTGAGAAGATGAAAGCTTAAGGATTTACAAGACTTTGTTAAAAATTCACTTTAAAAATCTTTGTTAAAACTTTCTTTGTTTTATTTTTATGCAACTTCTCTTTCCTTTATATCTCTATAATATTCTGTGCTATTCAGCAACCAAAAGTTCTCTATTTCCGCAATCGATGCACCTCATCCTTTCCTCTAAATTGGTGAAACTGGCCGGGCATGGTGGCACACGTCTGTAATCCCAGCACTAGGGAGGCTGAGGCAGGAGGATCGGTGTGAGTTCGAGACCAGCCTGGGCTACAAAAGTGAGGTCAAGGCCAGCCTCAACTGCATAGCGAGACCCTGTCTCAAAAAGACTAAATAAATAAATAAATAAATAAATAAATAAAATAAATTGGTGAAACGTTAGCCCCGAAGTCTCATATAATCACTCCTCCAGCATTCACTAGATAATTAATCTTGCCTAAAAGATTCTTAAAAACTAAGATTGCTAATATGAAAATATCTTACAATCTAATTATAAATTTAAAAGGGCAACAAAACTTATTCTGAGCCAAGATTAGTAAAGCCATGTTAAAGTTGTAATGTTTGCACTACTTCTGTGATAAAAGCGAAATTTTTTAGAGAAGTCTTAGAATTTTAAATCTCAGTATTTTATAGTACTGAGCATAAAGCAAGAATATATATTTCATTGAGTTTGAGTTCATGTAGTTTTTAATTTTATTGGGAAGAATTTTTTTTTCAGCTCTGAATAACATAATAGCAAATAAGATCAAGACTTCTGGAATGAGCCATAAAAGTCTTTCCAGTCAGGTAGCAGTGAAAGTTAGGAGTTAAAATGCAGTACTTTCAATTTAGACAGGAGCTGTAGGAGCCAGCACTGTGTATGCACCAAGTACGGCAGATCTCCTGCAGACATCTCAGACAGTAAGTGCAGCGCACATATCACTCAACTGAATTCAAGTGCTCCACAGAGTCTCCAGTGGCATCACTGCTCACCCAGAATCACAGTAGAAGAAGCAGAAGAAACATGTTTATGAAACCGGTTTGTGTGCCCTAGTTATGAGTTGGATATCTTTGTATATTTAAAATTAAATTTATTATAATACATACATAAAATTAAAATTGTTCATGTTAATGGGGTACTATGTGATATAAGTATTATATATATTAACATTTAAGTCACATTAGACATATGAGTCTTCTCAAACATTGATAATTTCTTTATGGTGAAAACTTTCAAAATTCTTTCTCTTATTCTTAAAGGGATACTATACACAAATGAAAAACAGAATAACAAGTAAGCATTTGGAAACAATCAAGTACACAAAAATAACAAAATTACAGTAATTAGTGCATACCTTTCAACAACAACCTTGAATATCAGTGATCTTAATTCTGTAGTCAAGAGACTCTTGATGTCAGATTAGATTAAAAACTAAGACCCAAATATGGTATATGTCAACCTCAAGAAACATGTCATCCAAAACATGTACACAGACTAAAAGTAAATGAATGGAACACAGTATTACATGTAAATGGAATCTGAAAGTAAGTAGAAGGAGCCAGGACTGAGCAGAGTTCAAGTCAACAGTACTGTGAAAAGACAAAGAAACTCACTTGGTGTATACATACTGGTAAAGGGAATTATCTGCCAAGAAGATATAACAATTATAAACACACACATAAAAATATTGGCATATCCAGTTTCATAAAACAAAACCCGTCCATGTAAAGCAAATGAGACATCTCAATATAATTAAAGTGCATGATTTCAGTGTCATATTTTCAGACATATAGGTCATTTTGACAACAATAACAAAAATACCTGATGTAACTACACTATAGAACATGTGAACTTCAAGTGTTTCATCCAATAAGAGTAGAATATACATTTTTTAGAGATTTAAAGAACTTTCAAATTAGCTAATATCTTAGTCTCCAAAGCAGTCTTAAAAACTACAAAAATTGAAATAATCTCATGCACACTATCAGATCACAATGGAATTAAACTATAACACAACAGAAACTCTAGAAGCTGAGAAAACATAGATATTGAATAATATACTTTTATATATGATGAATGGTTCATTGAAGAGAACATGGATAAATTTGAAAAAAAAATCTTTTTTTTTATTATTAGAATCAAATGAAAATGGAAACAAACATACCAGAATCTAGGATACAATGATGGCAGATCTAAGAGGTAATGCTATAGTTATCAGTACCTATGTTAGAAAACTGATGATCTAAATAAATAATCTGGGACCAAGGAGATAGCTCAGTAGAATAAGTGCTTGCCTGGCAAGCACAGGGTCCTGATTTCAAACCCCGGTAACATAAATAGATGGATGGATAGATAGATAGATAGATAGATAGATAGATAGATAGATAGATAGATAGAATAATCTGAGATGTACCTCAATGTCTTAAAATAAGATAATCTAAAACAACCAAACCCAAGATAAGAAAATCAATAATATAGATCAGAGCTGGAATTAACAGAACAGAGTTTAAAAGAACAATGTAAATTATGAATGAACAAAGAGTTGGTTCTTTGAAAAGCTAAGCATGATTGATAGACTCTTAGCTAAATGAGCAAAAAGATAGAGCAAAAGACCGTATTTCAACAAAATCAAGTTAAAAAGTCGTGTTTGGCTTGGCTACGCTTTTCATTGCTGAGACCCAATGTTCAGCACTCAAAGCTAAACAAAGAAGGGCTCATTTACCTCTCCATATATAGAAGTTTCAATCTGTAATCAGCTGGCTCCAAGGCAGAGTGGTACAAGACAGAGGGACAACAGTTCATGTGGCAGAAGGCAGCGAAAGCAACAAGAGACAGACAAGCCTTTATGTTATATCCAGTCTACTGGGATTAAGGCAGCACCAATCAATGTACTTATCCAGCAACCATCCACCTTTAATCCCAGCATCCTTTATCTCAGCATTGCACTACAAATCAATCACACATTCTAGACTCAGATGCCTCCAAAAACACCCTATGACTGCATGCAGCTTTGGAGAGGGGACATCTAGTCACAACCAGTAACACTGCACCCCTGGAACCCCGAACACTCATATTCTGAAATCTGGGTGAAATTCTTCCTGACTTCACAACTTTTCCAGCCTGCATGTGCCTAAAATAAGTGGTACGTGAGTGATGCCAAGTTCTGCTGCCAGCTGGAGCACTAGTCAAGCTTCCCTCTTTCTTAACCTTTAAAAAAATAGACATTTAGTCCATCTCTAGGAGCTACCAAAGTCCCCAAAATTTAACATTGCTGAAAATTCCAAGCCCAAAATGTCTGAGATTTAAGGCAATGTCTTAGCCATAAGACACTGTACAAATAAAAAGAAAGTTAAATGCATTCAACATTCAATGACACACTAAAGACATTTTTGTTCCAAAAGTTACAAACAGGGGGCTATGAAGGAATGTGTACAAAGCAAGTACAAAGCCCAGCAGGGCAAACAGTAAGTGCTGTAGTTCCGTGTGTAGCATTTGAGGCAATCTGTGCCAAGATGTGAACTCCAAAGGGCTTGGATAGCCCCTCCCCCTACGGAACTTCTGGTGGTTGTAGTTCCCATGGTTTTTCCCTTAGATCTGTTTTGCTCCCTTCTTGCAACTTTCCTTAAAAGATCCCATTCCTGGCTTCCTCAAACTTCTGAGATCTCCTCTGTATCTTTGACTTCATACACAGAGCTTCACACACTGCCTTCTCAGGGACCCAGTGCCTGGTATCTCAGGCCTTTTGAAATCTGGGTGAAATCCTTCCAGACTCTTCAACTTTTCCAGCCTGCGTGCACCTAAAATAAGTACTATGCGAGTGATGCCAAGTTCTGCTGCCAGCTGGAGCACTAGTCGGGTTTCCCTCTCTCTTAATCTTAGGAGTGTAGTGCCTGGATCACCAAAAGGAGATTTAAAAATACTTTAATAGGTCAAAACGAGCAAAGAAATTAGATAAATAATGAACTACCTCTTTATAAAGAAAAGTCCAGGATGAAATACATTTGCTACAGAATTTTATCAGATCATAAGGAAAATCCAATACCAACTCTCCTGAAGCTTTTCTGTGAAGCAGAAAGGGGAGATATGCTGCCAAATTAGTTCTATGAAGCCAGTATCACCATGATGTCAAAACCAAATAAAAACTCAATGAAGAAAATAAAGGGACCACAAAAGAGAAAAAGAAAAACAGACCAATATTCTTGGTAAACATAGATGTAAATATCTTCAATAAGATTCTTACAAACAGAATTCAACAACATAGTAAAATAATCATATACCCATGATCAAAGTTTTATCTTGATAATGCAAAGATGATTCAGTGTATATCAAACAATAAATCACCATATGCATAAAAGTAGGTACAGGACTCGCATGGTCATCCCAATAGACTCAGAGAATACATTCTATATAATTCGGCAGCCTTCATATTTGAAACTCTAAAGAAACAAGTGTAGGAAGATCTTACCGCAGTATAATAGAAGATACATATGACGAATACAGAGCAACAGCATACTGAATGGGGAAAACAAAGTATTTTGTTGAAAATCAAGAATGGGACAAGAGTGTCCACTTTGAACCACTTTTTTTCAAATATAGAATTATCTGATGGTTTAACTAGAGCAAATAAGCATGTGAAGGAAGTAAGAATACAAATAGGAAAGAAAGAAGGCAAATTTCTTCTCTTTATGGACAACCCTCTATCTACAAGGCCATATGATGTTCAGATGTAACATAGAACCTCAGCAAAGTGGCAGGATACACAATCAATATACAAAGATCAATGCATTTTCTGTGCACCAATAATGAACCTATTAAAAAGGAATTAAGAAAGCAGTTCCCTCCTGACATCTTTATACTGAGGAATGAACATAAACAAGGAGATGAAATACCTTTACAATGAAAAATACAGAACACTGAAGAAAGAAATTGAAGAATATAGATGGGAAAACCTCTACTTACATGTTAGAAAAATTATTATTGTTAAACTGATCATATTACCAGAAAACTACATAAAGACTGAATGATATCACCATCAAAATACCACTGACATTTTTTATAAAACCAAAACAAAAATCCTAAATGACATACAGATGCTCAAATGAACTACAACAAACAAATCAATCCTAAGCAAAAAGATCAGTGGTTGAGGTATCACAGTTTCCAATTTCCAAACATTCTATAAATCCATAGTAGCAAGATATCAGCACAAGAGTAAACAAATAGGCCCATGGAATAAAATGGGGCATAAATAAGCAAGACCTTCACAACTAAAGTCGTATCATTCTTGACAAATAGGCCAAAGTCATATGTTGGAGAAAAGACAATTGCTTCAGTAATGCTGGGAGAACAGGATCCATAGATCATTGAAACTAAATCCTCATATCTCACCTTGTACAAAAGTCAATTTAAAAATGGATCAAAAAGAGATGTAGAAATTTCAAAACTACCAGTACAATGGAAAAATATAGGGAAAGGTTTGAAATCATAGGCACACATAATGACTTCCTGAATAAGACTAAGCACACGGGAAGTAGTGGTGAGAATCACTAATGGGATTGCTTGAAGATTAAAAGCATTATAAAAACACAGATTAAAACTATATTGAGTATCTATCATCAAGGACATGAAAAACAGTACATGCTGGCAAGGATGGAGGTTGGCGGAAGAGCCCTTCTGCACTGCTAATGGGAGTGTAAATTAGCACAGCCACTGTGGAAATCAGTGTGAAGAATCTTCAGAAAGCTAAAACTAGTTACACCATTCAATCCACCTCTTCCACTCCTTCATATATTCCCAAAGAATTAAAGTCAGTATACAGAATGCTATAGTTGTGATAAGTGTCCATGTTTGTAGTGATGTAATTCACAATAGCTGAGCTATGGAAACAGCCTAGTTGCCCATCAATAAATGATTGTGTAAGGAAACTGATACATAGAATATATATATATATATATATATATATATATATATATATATATATATATATCTGTTTATATAGTGCGTGTGACATTATTCAGCCATAAAGAATGAACTCATGCTATTTGCAGAACAATCTATGGGAACAGCATATCATGATGTTAAGCTGCAGAAGCCACAGCTGAAATCAGATATTGTAGATTTCCTCTCATATGAAATATCTAGGGAAAAATAATTAAAGAGAAAGAGATGGCAGTAGAAATTTAAGTATTGGAGAAGGGGAGGAGGATTGGAGGAGGGGCTAGGAATGGAGACAAGGAGGGAAATGGTCAAGTTACGTAATATCCATATATGAATGTGCCAAAATTAAACCCATTGGTCTATATAAGCAATATTCACCAATAAAAACTCTTTCTTCTAGCTTTTAAAATATATAGGGCACAGTCATTCTCTATAGTCATCCTAACATTCAGTCTCACACAAAAACTTCCTATTTCTAATTCTCAGTAACCAAAGATTGGCCTTTGCTATTCTTCTCTCCTTCCCACTCTCCCCGGCCTTAAGTAACTGTTATTTTGGTCTCAAGTTCCACATAGTCACTTTTTTCTAGATTCTACACATGAGTGCAGCCATGTCATACTTGTCACTCTGTGTTTGGCTTCTCTCACTTAACATAAATTTCAATAATCTTCTGAATAATACATATTGTTCAATGAATGATAAAAATGCTGCTTTTTAAATTTATTATTATTTTTACAGTAGTTAATACATTGCATAATGTTGTCTTCATCATAGTTGTTCAGAGTACAAGGGGCAGACGTGATTTCTTGTCTAAACATCATTAGCACAGATCTTTCTTTTCATTGCATAATGAGAAAAGTCCAATAGTTCATAAAATAGTGGATCATTACCTCATCTGTCATTATCAGAGGCTGTTGACTTGAGCCTTTTACAACTCAGCATACCAATATGGCTTTCCTTTTAGTACCCTGTGGTTAGAATTTTCTGCTGGCTGGCTAAGACCAAGACAAAGCAAAACCGCTTCTTTCTAATCATATTACTATCTAAATTTGTCACAAAAATAAAATTTCGGTTCCTTAAATAACTATAGGTATCCACACTTAAGATTTAAAATTAAAATCTTCTAAGTTAATGAGAATATTACTATCTCTTACATAATTATGTCTCTATAAATTATACTGGCTCTAAAGGAATACTATTTCCTAATGATTCTCAATTATGAGGATTATTTGTAAACTTTAAAAAATTGTAGACACTTAAGTCTATGCTTTAAAGTCTCTAATTTGGGACCTCTGAAGTAGAATCTAAGCTTCTGTGCCTTAAAAATACCTCAGTATATTATTCTGAGATACAGCTTGCATAGGGAGCTGCTTTTCTAGACATTGAGATATCAACAACTGAATCTTCGACACATTTTGTAGCCACAAATATCAGCACCCTGAAACAGAATTATTCCAAAGGAAGAGAGTGTTTATACAGCTTACCATATCTTGTACGTTTCAAAAATTCAAGGAATCTCAGCTGCTATATTTTAGACTACGCACCCCAAAAAAGTCAATAGCAACTGGAAAATCCTATTTGTTTTGGCTAATGTGCAGGCAGGTCTGGAATACTAGCTGCCACTTACTGAGTGCTGTACTAAATGTCAGGTCAACATTGTCTCACCTACAAGTAGCTCTCGTCCTTATTTTACGTGCCTATGGCTTGGTGAGATTAAGAGCTTGCTTCAATGTAAGCAGCAATTAAGCTACATACTTTCTATTCCTATTAAAGATGACTAATTATGGTGGTCGCAGTCTGATTTTGTTTGGGATTTTTGTCTTGTTTTGTTTTGTTTTACAATGTCACTTCAGTGGCTTTTGGAATTTACTTATTACAGTCTGATGGTTATTTTGCTTCTGATTTGGCATGAAAATGAATCAGGGACACAGTTGCTGAATAGAATTTACATTTTGGGTTATACTATATGATCCTTGGGGATGAATTAGGCCTTTCAAGAAGCTTTGATTTTTTAAAACTTATGTAAATTTTAATCTGTTACTATTTACTACATTTAAACAAACATGGTCCAACACAGTAAGACATATCTTCAACTCCAGGCCCAGATTCAAACAGGAGCCTTTAAGTAAAAAGGTATCTTTGCTCACCACCATCTTCTTTGCCATTCACATATCTATCTATCTCCTTTTCAGATCATTCGGCCTTCTGTCCATTATTTCTGGCCTTAGAAACCCTCTTTATAAACAAAGCAACTACTTTATTATTCTCTCGTGATAAATACACATTCAACTTGCTTGGAAATTTAGAACTTACAATAAAACTTACAGTAAAACAACTCTCCTCTACTAATTTGATATCACATGCGTCACTTTTAAGATATGCTGTCTCACTTTCTGCTTCTGACTATTCAATAGGAGAAATGGAGCCATCATCCTCCAAGTGTTTTTATCTGCAATTATCAAGGTCTTCTTTTTCTAAATCTTCACCAAAATTCACTTGTTTCAATGATCCCTTAAGGTGGTGTTATATTTCAGTTTTTCTATATAGTTAAAATATCCTCTTGTAACAGCTTTCTCAAGACTTAAAATTTTCCTCCAAGGTAATGGCTTTCTTCCATCCTCAAATTGTAAACGTAAAAGGTCCTTTTACTTTGATTTGTTTTTTATCTATTTGTGACCTTCTAGTGTTTCTCTTTCCTTTTGGTCTTCCTCTTGGTGTTAACTTTGGCTTGTATTTCTTCTTCTTATGTTTTTTCTTTTTATTGAATCTTTGAAAAATAGCCTTCAAAGTCAATGGTCTTGGTTCATGGATGAGTCACTTGAGGAATCTGTTTGAACACTCTCGGGTATACGAACAAATTTCCTCATGGATTTTCTTTGAGCCTGTTTAAGTAATTTAGAAGTAAGGAAGGTACAACTTGTGTTTTAAATAAGCTGCCACCAGACCAAGACCTATTACTTTGATTTTCAATTCTACAGCTGTGTCAGGCATCGTATGGTCTACAGGATCCATTCCTGACTTTTCCATCACTTTTTTTTTTTACCTTAAAGTTTCTTCTCCAACTGCAATGAGGAAAAACAAGGAGCTTTGATTTGGTTAGAAGCGTTAGAGTAACCTGCTCAAAAAAAAATTTTTTTTTAGCTTTTTGAGACAGGGTCTTACTATGTAGTTCAGGCTGGCCTTGAGCTCACTTTTGTAGCCCAGGCTGGTCTCTAACTCACAGCAATCCTCCTGCCTCAGCCTCCCAAGTGCTGGGATCAAAATGCTTTTGGATTGAAATTGAATACATTGCTCTGTATCCTATGGACAATGCTAAAATAGAACATTGTAAATATATTATCACGAACTCAGGTGTGCAGGGAATATAACAAAAGAATCCCTTTCATTGTCGATATTATAGAATGAGTAGTAGTTGCCCAGTTTGCCACTGCCATAAGGTAGAACATAATTAAGAATAGTAACTTATAATTGGAAGATCAGACTACAGTTGTGCATTTCTCTAATATAGGTGCTGAGGGAAATCCCCTGGATGTTAACCATACTGGCTGGTGTGAAGTGGGAGCCCAAGTGCTGAGCAAGATCTCAGAGTCCTTCTTTAGGTTGGGAGGCTCAGGACCACTGACACGTACAATGACTCACACTAGAAGAGCCCAGGACTCTCCTGCAGTTGTGTTTGTTCACAGTTTATTGCTGCCTACAGCAGCACAGCGCACAGTAGGAAAATCCCATCAGGCCATTTCCCACCAGAAAAGAATACCCAGCATGTGCTGTTTCTTCAGCACTAAAATATGGCAACTCATGCGCTGTACTTCTGCCAAGAATGTCCTATTGGTACAGAGCCTGTGGCTTGCACTCACTGCCAGCCACTTGGGCATAATGACCAGCCAAGTCCATCAAATTCTAGACTTCCAGAACTTCAGTGCAGCAGATGACAGAAATGACTTCTCAACGGGAATGCTTCATATATGGGGTTCCCGGACACCAGCCAAGAGTTGCTGTGCTAACTCTTCTCTGCATGTCCTCAGTACCTATATTTGTCTCATATATGGCATCCATCAGTATGTTCCCTCAGCTCTATTATCAAAATATATCCCAAACTTTATCACTTCTCACTACCTTAATGCCAAATCCAAATCCAAAGACATTAATACTTGCCAGGGCTACTGATCTATCTGCTTATAGCATCTCTTTCAGTACAAAATCTAATTCAACAAGTAGTTTCTGCACGAATATGTTAAGACACACTCATTCTGTCAGTCCTGTGCAGAGCATCCTCCAGTGTCTTCCACCATACTCAGAAGAAAACCCAAAGTCATACACTGTGCTGATCCTGAACTAGTATCCCAGAGCTGTCCTTTAGCACAGTAACATTCCAGCCCTTTGGCCTCTGGGCAGTTTCCTTAGTGCCCTCCCACTTTCCAGTCCCTCCTCCTGGGCTATATTCTGCTGTCCTCTCACTTTGACCTTTCCCAATGTGGTTCCAAATAGAGACCTCCCTGCCTTGGTGCCCCTCCTAAACATGGTATTACCAGTTTACATTAGCCCTGTACCCTGAGATGGTGTTCTTCTTTACCTGTTACTGCGTGATGTGTGTACTTATTTTCTGTGGCTCTCCACACCTTAACCTCCATGTAAGCTCCAAGAAAGTTAACTGCTCTACTTCAAATTCTCAAAGCAGTATCTGACTGATTACAAATCCTCATTATATATTTTTCAAACAAGTGAACAAATATGTGAATCATTTGAACTGGCAAATTGAAATTCTGCTAAAATTATAACTACCTGCAGATATTTAGTCATGTGAATGAATGAATTCTCATTTATGTTGAAGCAATAGGTAGAGGTTTCTATGACTTATATCTCAAAGATTTTCACTAACACACTCCCACAGCAATTTTTCTTGGCAAATATTGTGCTGCAAAACTAAGTAAATTCATTGTTTAGAATAAAACATCTGCCATTTTAAACTTACTAGAAAACAGAAAGTAGTATTACAGGACCTAATCAACATTCACTTGATGTTTACAGTTCCAAGAGTGGGGGTCCAGGAAAGCAAGGATTTTGTCTGAATCGTCCCTGGTTGAATTCCCACAGCATCTGCTAGAGTGGGTGACAAGCTGTATTTGTTCAATGTAAACACACTGTCCCTACATCTTAAGAGTAAATAATGTGAACTTTTTCAGCTTTAAATTTTTTACCTGAAAAATAAAAATAATACCTTATTAAGTAGTTTGTGGAAGAGTTAAATTACAAAAACTACTAATGTCTTTAAAACAATGCCCAATTTAGAGGTAAAACTGAATAAACATTAGTAAATGTTGACTTGCTTGCATTTCAGTAAGAATAACTTTTCCATTTCATTTTTCATCTATGCTTTATGTTTCTAGAGACCCACCTATAATAATAATGCTCTCTCTGACACATGGTTTGTAGACTTGAGACCCAAGTTGTATAGCTAATGATTTCATTAGTAAATACATTCTGAGGTTTCCATTCTTTCCCAGGTGTGTGACTTCACTAATCAATAGGAATAAAGATCTGAAATAAATTCCCAGGATTAGGACTGTGGAAAGACTCTCGCCCACACTGAGAATGACGAGAGTTAAGAAACAGAATCAGCCCGTTGTACTGTCAGGGCTAATCAACTCACTGCATTCCTCTGTGACACTACAGTTCAGGTGTTCTCAGTGATTATATGCTATCTACTTTTTCTTAAGATGATATCATTAGAAAAATTGCATAAGAAATGTATCCAATGTCTTGTGTAAATTTCCTGTTGCAAAACATACTGCTCTAACTTAGCCGCCTGCATGTGGTGAAATGCTAGTAGTCTAAGATGTTCGGTGCATGCATATGACATGCCTCTGAGCAGATGACTAAAGCTCAGAAGTGTAACTGATCAAGGAGAATAGTTATTGCACAAGTGCTGAGCTTTCTACAATAAATGCACTCCTGAAAGGCTGTATGTAAATCAAGTGACAGCAAATTGAATGGCATAAAAGCTATTAGGGAAGCTTATTACTTAAATCAATTCCCTTGTGACTCTTCAAGTCAAAGAATCCTTTTGTAATGCAAAGTATTTATCTTTTCGCTTAAAAATAAATTTTTGCATATTCAGTTTTTTTTTTTAATTAATGTACACCTATACTAGAGTAAAAAGGAGTAACTGGCTCAGTTCTGCAGTGCCCATTGTTTCCTCAGTACTGAGCTTTCTAAGACATGGATACAGGAGTGGTGAGTGGTTGATTTTCTGGGTTCACAGTTGTTGCATACTGGAAAGTCCCATGGGATGGGACTCCCACTGAGGACCGGACATACTCATCTATGTTCGTTTATTCAGTGCTGAATACAAATATTTTCTATTTGAAAAGTTTGTGAAACAATGTCCTCCGCTATCTCTAGTAGCTTTACATTTTCTTAATATCTCTCCTGGCTCCTTCATTATCTTTCCTTTTTGATCTATTCTTTTCCTTAAGATACTTTTCAACATTGCAACACCCATGTATCAGCTCCCTGCTTTCTCATAGGGTACCTGTCCCCTCATCAAGAATGAGATCTTTGCTTCCTGCTGTGGACTCAGTGCCTCACATACTGCCTGGCACACCACAAGTATTCAGTACTGGCCAGGGGAAAGAGTGGGTGAGAAAATTCATGAGAGGATGGAAGTCAGCTCATTCTTGTTTACATAGAAGCCCTTGTGAATGGCTCTCACTACTCTTGGGCTATCTCTCTAGGCTCCTTTTACTCTCCAGGGCTCTCGGTGTCTTTCAGTGCTACTGGTTTCTTACTGACCTTTAAGCACATCGATCTCTCTTCTGTAGTTACTGCTGCCTCCAGCTGGAGTGACTGTCCCCATATCAGCATGGTCTTGTCCTTCCCATCGTTTAGGTCTGTACACAGATGCACCTCCTCACAGAAGGCGCCAGAGATTCCTTATCTAAAACAGCAGCTCTCAACATACCCTTTAGACTTTTATTTGCTGTCATCACTACACTGTATATATTGATTTATGTATTTATTGGCTGTCTCTGCTCTTAAATGTAGCATCGAAGAAGTCAGGGATTTTGCCAATACTCAATACCCACAGTTAAAGAAGGAGAGATTTATTTAGCTGTCAGTTTGTGGAGGTTTCAGTGCGCAATCAGGTGGGTCTAAGGCAGAGTGGTGGGGCATAGGGGCAACAGCTCACGCTGGTGGAAGACAGCAAAAGCAGCAAGAATGGAAAGAGGTGCACAGGCTCCTTTCTCTTTCTTATATTGTATACAGGGTATGCATGAGCCTGCATACAATTAGAAAATATTAGAAAATTTTCTAAGCCCTCCTAGGGTAGGCGTAGCACTCACACCATCTCCATGTCATCCTCTCATACAGCTTCAGGATGTTTACAAAGTGAAGGCCCCCGCCCTCTGCTCAGTCACTTGGCGAAACTTCTAGACTTCTCAAGCGGACACAGTGAATCAACCATTCCAACATCCTAGAGCATAAACGGCACCCTTAGATGTAGATGTGTCTTCTACCTCCTAGGTGTTCAAGCCGACACAATGTGTCGCCATTACACTTGCTGAGATACGATTAAGAACCACGGAGGCACAGAGAAGATGTGGAATAACACTAATGGAAAACACGCACTCGGGTTTCTGGCTTCATGTTTCCTTTGGCTGCTGTTCGTCACATTAGAATTAGCCCCAGTAATTGCTATGACAACAAAACCTTAACTGAGCTTAACTTTCGTATTAGTTTACAAAATACTTTAAGCACAGTATTTTAATTTTTACTTATTTGTGTGTTTAAAGTAACATTAGGCCCGGTGTGGTGGTGCACACCTGTAATCCCAGCACTTGGGAGGCTGAGGCAGGAGCATCGGTGCGAGTTCGAGACCAGCCTGGGCTACAAAAGTGAGCTCAAGGCCAGCCTGAACTGCATAGCGAGACCCTGTCTCAAAAAGACAAAAACAAAACAAAACAAAACAAAACAAAAAAGTAAGATTAGCCTGTAATACCACAACATTTATTTTCAATGGCCTAAAACATAAGAAGAAATTAATGCAGAAACATATTTGGTTAATTTCATGTCTCCCAATGTAGTGCCAGTGTCTTTCCTTTAATAGGGGAAAACATTCTAAGCCTATATTTTTCCAATTTTTTGAAAATTTGATGTATCATATTTGATTTTGTTACACCTTTTAAACTGCTATATTTGACATAAGCCAATAATATGAAGGTTAAAAACAAGGTAGAACTTTCTTGAAATATGTTATAAAGATTTTCCTAATGTTCCAATGAATCAAAATAAATATATTAAAAAAGTAAATGTCAGAAAATTTCTTTTCCTTGGTGCCAAAGAAAACAAGCATTTCATACTCAAGATATGTTATTGAAAACCTAGGCACCTATGACTGAGCACTGTCTCTTTATCTTTTAGGTGTTTGATTATGACTTTGGACTACAGGATGATTTCATGGGCTCAGCCTGCCTGGATCTCACCCAGTTGGAGTTAAACAGGTGACTTTGAATTGTTGCAGTATAGCTGGCTGCACCTCGTGCAGCTGGGCCTGTGAGACAGCAGATGCCCACCCTCTGCCTTCCACAGTGGCTGCCCTTGCGGCGTGTACAGCTGTGAGCCTTCAAACTAGCCAGCCCCTCCCATCTCTCTGATGAGAATCATAGCATCCTTCCCAAATCCCTCACTCACCAGCAGCCACTGATTAGAAAAATTCTCAAGGTGCCAGTTCTGCTCCCAGTGCTGTGCTAAGTACTAGGGATCTAGATGTAAGAGACATAGTGCGCCATGTTGGCCCCACCCATCAGGCGTGCTGAGACGGTGACTGAGACTGGTAGTGGTGCATGTCCTTGTAATCTTGGTGCTTGGGAGGCTGAAAATAGGAAGATCACTACGAGTTCAATCTGTGTAGTGAGACCCCGTAAACCCTGTACTAAATACATTAAAAGAGACATAATGTTCAATCTCCAGTGCTCAGATGGTTGCAGTGGGTCATATTAATCACTGAGCGTATTCATTGTAATTATTAATTTAAGAGGTAAGCTGATACATATGAAATACAGCATGTGTGCCTTGGTTCAAAAAACAGCTACATTCATAATACTTGGGCCAAGGAAGGACCTGGTTTTGCCATAATGGCTTCGCATCAGCAGTCTGCCTTCACCCGATCACCAAGAGCTGCTCCTAAGGTCCAGGAGGACTGGCTGTGATTACTAATTGACTAGTTGCAAAGCTGTATTGTTGTTACTCGTGTAAATCCTTCATTGCCCTCAGTGGGTGTATATTTCTCAAAATTCATTTCAACCAAAGAATTAAGAAGGGACTATATAAGGAAACTGGTGTAAAAAAGTCAAGTCGTTCTGAGATGGGTGGCAGTGATAGCTTCTTTGTCAGTCCTAAGGAGAAGGAATTGCTGTTGGGGGAGGGGTCATGCCACATCACGTGATAGGGAGAGTGGTAAACAGGAAAGAGGGCTTATGGGCCAGAGCGCTACTGTGTTTTTCCACAATTGTAAATATATGAAGAAACCTTCATAGAAGAACCCCCTTGTGTGTTATGAGTTGTAGTACAGGGCAGTTGATTGGACATCCAGAGTTGGCCTTGACTGGAAGATGCGCCTTTTCTGTACTTTCCACATGGTTCTGGGAAAGCCCAGCACTTGCTTGAGCTATGACAAGAACCTTGACGGTGACTAATGACAGGCACGGGGGCAGGGAGCATTCTGGAGGGGGGCGCATGTGCTCGCTGTCAGTGCTGCTCTCAGACAGTGCTGCTCTATTATGAAGGCTGCCATTACTCTCGCTGTAATTCTCTATATAAAGATATGCAAACTGCTAGACCTAATCCCAAAGCAAAACCTTCTCTTTTTCCCTATTAAAGATAAATTATGGGCCTGGCGGGATGGCTCAGTGTGTGCTGAGAAGGCAATTGAGACTGGGGTTAGTGGTGTGCACTTGTAATCCAAGCTTGGGAGGCTCAAAACAGATGAATCACTGCAAGTCTGATCTGTGTAGTGAGACCCTGTAGACCCTGTACTAAATACATAAAAAATACAACCAAACACAATGTCAACAACACCAAAAAGATAACTCTGAGAAAACTAAAAGGATGGGAACGGTATTGTTCAATGAATGACATACTGGACTCGAATGTATATGAAATATCTGGTATAGGTGCCTATGGGTTTAGAGCTGGCAGAAAAAGGACTCAGTGGTTTTCCAGTTATGTAGTTCCTGGCCTTTTCAATAACTTTCTAGAATCCCAGGAAGGGTAACAATTTATCCAGTGATTTCAAGCTTATTTAGCTAGTTCACAGTTTACCGGGTAACTTAAAGCACTGATGATCTTTTGAGAGCAACAATATTTATACTACAAAAGTAAAAATGGAAAGTTATTTGATCCTTATGGCAACATATTTTAAGTAAGAGGGTTAGGTGGTTTATTTATTCGATGATTGCTGACAATTGAATTATTTCATATCATAGGCCCACAGATGTGACCTTAACTCTGAAAGATCCCCATTATCCTGACCATGACCTTGGCATCATTTTGCTTGCAGTCGTCCTTACCCCTAAAGAAGGAGAACCCAGGGATGTGGTAAGTTGCCCCCTCCCAGCCTTGTAGGAACCCTTTCTTACTTTGAAATTTTCAAGAATGTCAGCCTTCCTTGGACCTGGAAGCCATGAGAGAAACTCCACATGAGCCCTGACCTGTCCTCTGTCTCTGTGAGTATCCTGGGAATCGCTCATCCATGCTCACTGTGTCTTTAAAGCTCAAGTTTTCTGTCCCATGCTCCAGATCAGAACCTCTTGTTGTAACCAAGGAGTACATTTATGATTTTTTTTTAAAAAATTATTTCTCAATTTCAGATAGGTTATATTGTAGGGAAAGATACAATACTCATTCAAGGAATACATTTGCTGGTGAATTGAATGTTTGGAATTCCTACTGAGGTACCCAGACCCTACTTTTTTCGACTGAATTGTCAGGTAGTGCATAACAAAGGAAATGAGATGGAGTCATAACAGAGTTTCTGCTTTCTGGCACTGGTTCGCTGAAGGATAAGTGGGTAGTTTTCATCCTCTTGATGGGCTTCCGTGTTGATCGTGCCCATTTCTCAGCACACGCTGTCTGTACTTCCTTGCACACCATGCTGCTAGGAGAGACTGACAGGGGACACAGAGGAGACAATGACTCCCACACTGTTCAAGTGACGTGAAAAAATACCAGCCATGACCTATATTAGCATGCTTTCAGTGCACTTTCTGCCACAATTTACCAGAAATTGTTGATTACATCCAATGAACATTCATGTAACACACTGTTGTAGTAGGCATAATTAAATACTCTACTTAAACAACATATATATTGATGTCTTTAAATAATATATGATTAAAACTGCAATATATTGCCTGCTGAAAAATGATTTATTGGCATTTCTCCCAAGATCATAGGTGCAAATAGTAGATTTCAAATCTGAATTTCAAGCTTAATGAAAAATTCACCTCATGAGTATCTCTTGCTTTCTCTCCCTTCCAAAAGTAAACAACAAGCCCACAAATTCAAACAAAGTATTTCTTAAGTATGGGCTGAGTATCTAGAGGGAAATATTTCTTGTCCACTAAGTCTTACCAAATGCTACCCACTGTGAGCATATAACATGATGAACTCACAGATGTATGCAGGTAGATGGAAGGGTGGGTGGGTTTCTATGAGAGTATTTAGAAATGGAAGCCCATCACTTTAAAATTTACCAACTCAGAAAACATTAGTTTCCTCAGCACAACCCGGGAAATAGATTCTAGCTAAATAATCCATACATAAGAAGAAAGTGTACAGATTCACTTGTATCTCTTATTTAAATGATCATGATATTCACTAAGAATCTACTGTAAATCAGTTCTGGGGCTGAATACTTGACATGAGCTATAACTTGAAACCCGTTGGAAACTCAGGACTCAATGGCTGGAGAAAACCTAAAATGACAGTCATGTCAAATGCATGAAAGATAGGGCAATGTTGCTTAAGGAGACCACATGGAGGATTTTGTTCAAGTCAAAGGGTCAGAGATTCTCTGAGGAAGTTAAACCTGACGGGTGGGTAGGAGTTAGTAAGGCAAAAAGATGAGAAGTATTTAAAGCAGAGAACACAGTAGATGCCAAGGCATCATGGCTAGAGAAACCATGTTTCCCTCCAAGAACCTAGAAGGCTCTGGATGTTACAGAAGGTGGACAATCATTGTGTACAAAAAAAAAGATGCCTGGATTGTGGAGTACCAGTTGGCCTGATAAGATGTATAGGCTTTTCCCAATCAGCAACGGGGAGTCACTGAAAGGTTTGCAAATAGGAAGTGACATAATCATATCTGCCTGTTGAAAATATCTCTTTACTTGCATTGTACAGAGCAGTTTGAAGGAGTACTAACACAGATGCCTAGAGACCAATTAGGAAGTTATTGCAAAATTCACGGGAAAGATGATGGTGATTTGGTTTAGAACTGTCAGAGGTAGATATGGAAGGAAATCGGCATTTTTACCGGTAGGAGGTAAAATTCAACATAACTCTGTGATAGAATATTCCTACTTCGAGTTTCTTTGTTATTTTAATGAAGGGCAGGCCTTCAGAAATAAAAATAATGGACTGCCTGAGGTCCTAAATATCTCCACACCATCAAAGCTTGCAATATTGCTGGAGACTGGAGTAATGTAGCAGCCATGACAATTATTGGGTTGGTTTGGTGATAGGTAGTTTGCTGAATCTTTACATTAAAAGATCATTATTAAATAGTCTAACATCAAACTGAGGGCTTGAAGGATCAAGTTACCACCCAGAGACCACACCAGGAAGCTGTTCTCTTATCCTGAATTACACAGAAATATTTGTCAGCACAGGAAAAGTAGCTCTCAACATTATTATTTTAACAATCCTTGCACAAAACAATTCAATTTCTATGCCCCCTCAAATTTGTATGTTAGATACAAAGCACTCCTACCTAGAAGAAAAATATCATAGAACTCAGAAACCAATTATCTGTTTTCATGCATGAATATGGAAAAGGTGGATCGATCATATGAAATAGTTACATACTTGAAAACCTGATTTTTTTGATCTATTATCTTCTTTTCCTCTTTTTTATCTCTCCTCATGTCTCTCCAGCGATGCTCACCTTCAACGCTAAGATTTCCTCCTGATATTTTCATGTCATTTTCTAACTCAAATTTCTGTGACTACCCCAATGCACTGGAAGGATGCCTTTGCTACCAGCTAGCTTTTATCAGCTGCTTTCCTCTGTGACCACAGAGGAAGCCTTCCAAAGGCTTGGGTAGTGCTGGATTTATTCCACTGTGAAGACTGGAAAATGGTATACATCCTCCAGGTTATTGCTGATCCTCCCCCAACTTTTGTTTCCCTTCCTCTGAGAAGGAAGACACTTGGCAAGGCTCTACCCTGGCCCTTGGCTGCAAATATTCCCAAACTTCTCACCATGAACTCCATCACACTTGAAGAGACAGAGAAAAGGGTGGCCACTGTGGCTGTCCTAGCTCAGCCGTGTAGGCCATGGCACAGGTTTGCCTGTAGAGAAGCAAGCTTGCTTATGGTGGGTCAGGGAAAAAAAATAAAAGATCCACATTAGGGAATGCTATGAGTATCCAAAATTCTAGCTGTTAAGTATCCTAGATTTTAATGTAAGGTTCTAATTCTATGTTTTACATTAAGAAAGCTGTCAAAATACATATAATTTGCTTTTTTTTCTTCTAGTTCTATGGCTATAATTTTAAGATTTCTTAATTTAGTTGTTGTTTACCATAACAAACTCTGAACCATGAGTAAGATCCACAGTCTTTTACCACTCAGCAATGGGATTTTTTTAAATACTACAAAAGAATACTATTCAAGTATGAAAAAGGATGAAATTGTGTTCTTTGCTACAATATGGATGGAACTAGAGAACATGTTGAAAATAAGCCAGACATAAAGACAGACACCACATGATACAACTCATATATAGAATTCAAAATGTTCATTTCATGGAAGTTGTGGGCACAGTGGTGGCTACCAGAAGGTAGGGCGAAGTGTAGGGAGAGAGCATGGAAAAGAGTAGACATCAGATATTAAATCTTGGCCCAACAGGGGACCACAGGTAATGGGCACGTACTGTGTATTTCAAAAGAAAAGAGAGAATATTGAATGCTTTCACAGCCCAAAATGAAAAATGTTGAAGGATTCAGATGTATTTACTCTGACTTGAACATCGAACAAAATATAATATATAGAAACAGCACATTTCCCCATACTTATATACAATTTTTATCTGCTAATTTAAAAAGAACAGAACACCCACTTCTCACTCTGTTGTGCTAGGCTCAGTAGTTCCCTCCTCTTCCTCCAAGTGCTCAGTGTCCTGAGGAGGCTCCTTCTCTAATTAGAAGGAAGCTACTGAGGTGGCATTCCTAGGTTTTCTTTCCCACAGCAGCTTACATTGCCTCGGTAACTTTTGTCGCAGCCACACAAACTCCTTCACAGTTCACCCTCTCTGGAATCTAAGCTGATATCGATGCCATTTGTCCTACTTCTGTGTGCCTGTCCTCATCTCCATAGCCTGTCGGCCTGGGGATGTGTATGTAGTGAGCTTTATGTATACTCCATGGCCACTCTGATGATGGGAGCTTTCAACACCCAATCTTATGTGCTGGACCTCTCTCTCCTCAGGCTATAGACAAATCTCTATGAGAATTTGAAGGAATTCTTCAAAGGGCCAGAGGAAGATATTTTAAGCGTCTTTATTTCCTTACTTCTATATTCAAATCCCCATTAAATAAGTTTTCTTTTATAAATTAAGTTTAGTATAGTAATGCTAATTTGCTTAAAATCAAGCTATCTTGCTCTTTTCAAGGATTTCTAATGATGGCAAATAATAAACATGAGACTGTATTTCTATTTCTAGCTAGTTATATCCCACTGGGTCAAATTTAAAAATCATTAATTATGAGCAATAAGAGATCCAGTACATCTTTCAATCAAATCTTCTTATTCTCAAATATATCAAATACTTGTTTGGTGAAAATGGAATGCTGAACTTTTATAAACTATCCACGAACAAATTTCATTTATTTAGAGAAATTCAAACTCAAAATGCAGCAACTAAAAATCAATCGTTGAAAGCCTTGAAATCTTGCTTAATATGGATGACTGGAAACACAAGTTGAGTTTGCACTCGCACAATTATTGTGTGACTCCAGGAAGAGTTCTCTTCCCTGATTAGTAGCTCAGAAATCATTTAGTTTAGGCTTTTGAGACTGAAGACTAGTTCAAAAATTGCACTTATTTTATGCCTTTGTTTTCTGAAACCCTGCTAATATTTTATAAATATTAAAATGGATAAATGAAGAGATGAGTTTTAAGAGCCTTTAGCAGATTAAATAATCAGGTAGGAAATAGAAAATTAACATTAAGAAAACACTTGGAAAAGTAACAGAAGAGGACTTAGAAATAAAGAATATTTGATGTTACAAAGTGAAGACTTCTCAGATGTCTTGAGATTTTTTTCCTGTAAAACATTAACAATATATTCCATGAATAATGCAGTAGAGATGATTGGTCCTTGTGTGGACTGCCACTTCAGGAAATCAGTAAAGCTAAACAATGGGTTGGAAAAGCCCTCAGCCTGCTGAACCTACTAAGGCCATCAAAACATGCAGCTTCTAATTACAGCAATTACAGAAGTGTGATCTGAGTAACAGAAAATGTATTTGGTCGTTGTTCATATTAAAGTCTCCACTGAGTTCCTGATGGAGCCTTTTAAAAATTCCCAGGTGTGAGCAGAAATAGACATTATTTACGTCTTCAGCATTGTGTGTACAAGAGGCCACACTATGCGGGGCATGCCGGTCCATTGCATGGCACAGCTGTCATTTCCGTCTCCATTGCATGTCCTACTTTAAACCTCAAAAGGTCTATAATCCATGCCTGTGTGTCCTCTTTATGGAACTTGTGTCTGACGGTGTGTTTGAGTTCTTTCTGGCTCTTTTCTAGCAGAATTCAGTCCACAGCTTTCTTCATTGGAGAATTTGTGAAATAAAAGTGAGTTCATTTGTGTTACATGCTCTCTTCAATAACTTACCACCTGCAGATTGCTTGGTTAAGACTCAAATAGAGAAAACTTAAAGAAACATGTGAATTGATCCTAGTCCCATTAAATGGATTTCAAATACACATATAGATAGATATATTTTGGTTTTATTTTTATGTTTTTCAGAATAAATACACAGTCATAATTTGAAGGTATATCCATTTTCAAATTTGAATATGTAATTATAGTAGCTGTTTTGAAATTTATATAATATATATGCAATATAATTACCTAAAAAATCATTACAAAAGAAGAACAAAGTGAAAAATGGATTGCACTTTGGAATCTTTCAGAAACAGTCACTTTCAGAGTTCTGTCATGGACCATATATTATGTTATTTCTTTTTTGTAGCTTCAAGGAAGACTGCTAATGAAACATTTAAATTATATATCATACTATTTCATATAATACTAGCTATGGATACTTTTGAAAACTAATTCATATGTTTCTCAGCTGAAGTTAAGTTCATAGAGCAAAAATCAAGTTGTATTTTTCTAGAATTCGCTGCATCTCCAGTTTTTAACATTCCCAATCTTTCTTCTCTAGTACATTACAGATAGCAATAATAACAACATCAATAGTGCATCTATTTAATTCATTTGCTTTAAAGTTTTCTATACTTTGTGGTTTTATTGAATCTACCTTAACCAAATACCCAAACAGAAGGAAAGGCTTAGGGACTACGAAATGCATCACTTTATCTGGTACATTTGGTTAAAGTGGCAGACTTCTTTTTGTAACATCTATAGCAATCTTGAGATCACTGGATCTAATAGTAGAACTTCAGATACGAAATCAGAAAAATAAGCAATTTCCAAAATTACTTATATTTACACATAGGTAATCACTGACTTTTTGCTTTTTCAGATTCTCAATCAGAAAAATAAACATGTGGCCTACTTATAACTTTGAAAGACAAGAAAAATATTAACCGTATCCTGTTTCTACATATAGAAGGTTAATTATCCACATGCTTCTGAGTCAGGAGTGTGACTCTGACCAACAGCTTGAGTCCTCACGAGACTGTTGCTGTGAAATTCCATCATTCCTCTTGTCCTAATCCCCTTTTTCACATGCATGGCATTTTTTATATGATGGGACTTTTTATAAGATATTTTTAGATAGCAGATGATGAAGACATATGATGTTAAGAGGTCTTACTTTTTATTTTTCCTCATTGATTTGACTCAGAGGATCTTTACGCGTTGTGCTTTTTCCATTGAATCTGAAAGTTGAGCATTTATTTTTGGACTCCTAAATGAACCTTTTTGTGAATATGGCATGCCACTAAAAAGTTTGGATTCCAGTTGCCTTCTGATGGTGGTGGTGGTCGCAGTGGTGGCGATGATGATGCGATTCATTTGACATCAACAGCAAACATACACTGCATGGCCACCAGCTGTCTGTTTCCACTGCTGAATGGTGGGACTTCTTGCTTGAAAATGAACTCAATCTTAGTAATTGGAAAACATAAAATGTCTCTATTGTAGCATTGGTGACAGTACTTTGTAGTACTGTCACCCAGAAGTAGAAACAATTCTAAGATGCCACCAAAGCAACAGATTTTTAATATATTTGAATAGAAATACCCTTAAAAGTCAAATACCTCCTCAGCTCCACCCACCAGAATGCACAATTGTGACCTAGGAGACTCTATGTGTAGTTCCCACTAATGATTAGGTATTTCAAGCTTTCTATTCTGTCTAAAATATACTGTCTTAGGTTTTCATACAAAGAATACAGCAAATGAATTCCCCCCAGAAAGACTGTTTGAATGTTAAAGGTGCTGCCCTAGCTATGTGTGTGTGAAAAACAGTTGTCGTCCTGTGTTGTTGCTGGAATCTGTGTGCTGTTAAAGGACTAGCACATGTTACATTTCCTCTAGAAAACACGGGGATCCCTGTTCTGTCCTAGAGTGAAAGATAATCAAAATGCTTTATTTCATTTACAGACAATGCTAATGAGGAAGAGCTGGAAAAGATCAAGTAAGGTAATTCTTAGCATGTGATCTTTCAGCTTTTCTTGTCGAGAAGACCCTTGACTGCCTTTCCAAATCCCTCTCATACCTCTTCGAGCAATCGCAGTTTCACTACTACTCGGTCGTTATTTTCTTTTTCTCCTTAAGCTGTAAGCAGATCATGCAGGGCTTTCAAAATCAATAGAAATCACACTGATCAAGAGCATCCAAATCATCCTCTTGCTAATCTCTGGCCACTTCTCTATGTCATTCTCACCATCTGGCCTATTACGTGTACAACAGGGTCTAGAAAACCACTGTACCACGGGAATGTCCCATCAGGCTTGGGCCGAGACACTCCTGGTGGAAGAAAGACCCAAAAAAATTCACTTCTTTGTTCACAGAACATTGAATATGAGTTTCTCTAAGCTCCAAACTCCCTTTATCAGGAGCATACAAGTAGAACAGTTCTTGCTCAGTGCCTCTTCGGTTCCTGGCACCACTAAGCCCTCACTCATCTTATGAGTTGTAAGATCCATAAGATGAAAACCAAGTTTCTAATTTATTCTAGGATATAGATAAATATCAAGATGAAACTGAACTTTTAAATTCATATTCCAGGAAACAGATCGAATGAATTTTGTTTGTAAAATTCGTGTTTACTCAAAGTTCTACTTAAATAAAAATCAATATTCTCTTTTTAAAGTAACTCATTTTTTTAGACCCTGGAACATGGTAATCTCTTTTCTTTCCATTCTGATTGAATCATGCTACACCTTAGATTTTTTTTTTTAACTCTGTCATCTTTAATTGATTGCAAACTAAAAAAAAGCTTACACTGAAATGCTTTTTTATGTTTGTGGTAACATCCTGGTATGTTTTAATGAATATTTCTTACGTTCAGTTCCTTTCCAATTCTTGCAGTATTAATAACAGTTTCATAAGGGAGTCAGGGTCCAAGGAACAGATAGTCAAGAGAGTTGTTGGGCATTTCTGAGTTGGGATTCGCTGTGTTTCACTAAATAAAATAAAATTTTAAGAACCTATTAAAGAGTTTGTACTTGAGCCAGGGAGATAGCTCAGTAGAATAAGTGCCTGCCTGGCAAGTGCAGCGTCCTGAGTTCAATCCCCGGCACTGCAAAAAAAAAAAAAGAGTTTGTACTTTTCGTGTTTGTATCACACTTTATAATTAGTGCTGTAAGTCTGTGTATTTCTAGATGCATGTAATTGATGTTCATCGTTGTATATCCCTCTTATGATGCATTTGTGTGAAAAACAACAATCTATTTATAATATAATAATAAGCCCTTTCCAGATGAATTTAACATGTTATACCAGAACAAAATATGACATGGTATTTAATTAACTATTAAATTAGTGGGAATTATCTTTTTATGATAGCATTAAATAAGGCACAAATATTATTTTCTAAAAATACACATAATTTATATTTAAATTTAACCTTAATGATAACCTAAGTAAAAAATAAATCCACATAATTTCCTTCGGTCTACAAAATTTTTAAATGGCTAATAAATACCTATCATCTACTATTAGTAACAACCCATTTATACATTCAAATTGGTTTATTTTCAGGCTTGCCACTGAAGACAGAAAATCCCTCTAACTCAGCATTCTCTTCCACATTTGGCAGGCTGTACTTAGTACACGTGTTAGTATTACTCGTATGCTTTAGGCTAAGGGATTTCAATTTGGCACAATTCAGTGTGAATAGTGAATCCTTAGTGAATTAAAACCAGTTCTTTCATCAGACATTTTTCTGTATCCACATAAAAATATTGAACACCTGCTAATTTATTCAATATTGCACCGTGCCCTAAAACATTTGCCACATTCCCTCACATTAGCGTTACAAAAGTACTGTGTTAAATTAAAAATACAGGGATAGCTTGCCACTTCAGCTGCTCCCCAGCTCACCATTCTTCACACACACACACACACATGCACATGCACTCCACCAAGTGGAATTCTTTCCTCCAGGGAATTGAGCTCACAGGCAAACGACCACATGAGTGACTAGGCTGTGTAGTTGTAGACATTACACTGTGCTGATCTTTTAATCCTTTTCCTAATTATTTCGATCTTTCCCATAAGAATCGTGCCGTGTTAGGTAGTTTTCCACTATTAATTTTGAACAGGATATTTGTGTATCATGTATAAATGTAGGTATTTATATGAGATACAAATATGCTCAAAGGTAAATTTTTCACATAAACTGAAATAATTTTTTTCTTGAAGTCTTGATTTACAGAAATGAAGTCTTGTGTTTGTATGGCAGGGCCCAGAATAAAACCTTAAGAGAAAGGACAGAAATGTAATCAGGAAGTTTTGTTCCAGGTTCTCTACAGAACAGAGTGTTCATGCTAAGTACATCGGGGAAATCTACATTGGCATTATTTTTAATATATATGTCTCCTTGTTTGTATACATGGTAAATCAGCTCACAGGATTTCCCTTTACCTCAAGATCTGCTTGTTATTCTCTTCATTTCAACTGCAAAATGAGATTTCTTTTCATGTTTTGGTGGCCATACTTTGCCAATAATATCCTTTCTTATCCTTTGTGACACAAAACAGAGATGGCATTTACTAGGGAAGTCAAGACAAATTTCAGGTAATGACAGAGAAATCACATTTCCTCTTCGGGACCAACTTATACAGCATCTATTTTGAGTAAATATGTAACATGTGTTACACATAATATGCATTATCCCTGGAGAGGAAAAAGTGTGTTAAGTATATGTTATATTTGAACAGTATGTATATAGTAAACAGTTATAAATTCCCTAAAGCCTCCTCTGCCTAGAAGTGTAACAATGTGGAGATATGCGCATTGCAGTTCATACCCTGAAAACATCTATTGTACTTTTCAATGAGGATGCTTTCCACCATACACATTTTAAAAATCTTCCCCATACATTGTAGTCATGGAAGAATGTTATTTTGAGAAGAAAGAAATCAATGTCTCCCTAAACTGGGACAACTGGATAATTATCATGGTCAGAGTTACAAAATGCACCTTGGTAGAGAGATGGTAGTTCTTAGCATTATTGCAATATTTATTATTTAGAGGAAACTTATCATTGACGATTTATTCTGAGGTTCAATTATTCATCAAGAAACTTCTGAAGACTCAAAAGGGAAGAGATTTAGATGTGTTTTTTGAAGTTAAACAAAACATGGGGAAAAAAGTCAAAAAAGCACAAAAAAAATGAAATGATTGCCTCCATCAGATGGTGCAAAATATTGACATTATAATCAGGTCAGTTCATACAGTGCATATTGTATTGGTCTATGTTCTGTTTTAACCTAGAAGAATAAAATGTGTTCATAGCTTGGAGTGAGATAATGACAATTTGCATGTTTTCAATAAATTACCTCATTTACATGGGATATAACAGTATGATAATATGGAAATATGCACATTGCAGTTCATATCCTTGACAATAACAGCTAAGAATTGTTTTGTTTAAGGAAAGTTCACCTTTGAATAATATAATATAGACTACTGTGACAAGCTATCATTACTGTATCCTCTGTTACTTAATAGCTGTGGCAATTTTTTTAGTAATACACTTCTTTATAAAGATTTTATTATAATCACTTAGCATAATTTTAACGAATTATAAAATACTTTATCCATTGGTTGAATGAAGCAAATTTTAACAAGACTTTTGGCAGAGATATTGTTGTTATACCAGAGAACACTCAGCTCTAAGTTTACAGGGCATAGTTAAGCATGACACCTTGGATGACACATTAAAAAAGCATCAGTGGAAACTTGTAAGTGCTACAGCTTAAATGGAGGGCAAAAACAGATTAGTGCATTTTAAGTGTCTCCCACAGTCAGTCAGATGTGATAAAAATGATATTTACCAATTACCTGATCCTTTTACAAAGACGTGGAATTCCTGATAAATTAGTGGTTTTTCATAAGCTGTCCAAATGAAAATTATAATAGTAATAGCCTTTCTCAACAATGAGTGACCAAAATGGTTTTTTTTTTTTTTTTTTTTTTTTTTTTTTTTTTTTTTTTTTTTTTTTTTTTTTTTTTTTTTTTTTTTTTTTTGTATGTCATTTCTAATGATTATAGGCATGTCCTTCAAAGGGTAAGGTGCTTTCATGGTTTTCAAGGAAACTTGAAATTTTATTTTAAAAAATCCTTGCTCGGCCATTATTCTCCCACTAAGTGTGTGTTGTTTGGAAATACTATCAAGTTATGCTCAAAATCAGAACTTCTGAAATTCCAAAATGCAACCATGAACAAATATTGAACAGAAATGAGCAGTTCTATTATAAAGGAGTGTACTTGGACTCCCATTAACCAAACACCTGAAATTTGTAAAGTTGAAGAATGAGGCATTGCTATCAGGTCAGTAAATTTCTGATTAGCCTACAAAGTGTAAGGGGCCATAATTAAATTTTACTTTGAAAATATTTTTTTCTTACTGTTTTGACATTAATTCTCCAAAATTACAAATTACAAAATGTAATTGCAAAATTACATTTTTCCATATTGTAAACTCTTAAACTACAGGTATTTTCTATAACAATAGTGTCATATTGATTTGACGACACCTCTTGTTGAATCTATTAAATGGTGTGCTTGCTTGAATGGAGCAAATCTGGATAAACTGACATAAATGAAAGCAATAAACTGGAGTCTGAAGCAGAGGATAGAGTCCCCAGCAACTGTGTTCAAGGTTTGTGATGTTTGTTGTATGACCCTTAATTAGCCTTCAAGTCTCCACTGTGTGTTTTCTACCAAGGAAGCCAAACAGTTTCCCGAGAGCTTTCTGAACTGATCAAAGATGGAGAACTCATCTATCTGGATAATGGAAGGAAGGGTTGGTCCCCAAATTTACATGGACTTTTAATTCAGAAGATAGATAATCACTAGGTAGAAGGTACATATCAGTTGAGTGCAACTAAGAGGAAATCTGCTAGTTTTAATGTTCTTTAAATGTTTACAATGGCAATAATTCTTAATTTGTGAAGACTCTGTTACCAAAGCCCTGGTTAGCATAGCTATGGACAGACTTGGTCAATATCTTAAATCATTAGTATTGGACAGGATGGAAACACTAGGAGCCATGGCTTCCATGACAAAGGATGGCAGTCCATCAGCAAAGTTGTGCAAATGTTTACCTGCATACTTCATCACCTGTCAAGGGTTCAAAATGGCTCTGATAAAAGGAAACTGCTCATATAAAAGCATGCTAATGTGATCTGAAATGCCACTGGGTCTGACCCTTTGGGGTGTTGAAGAATTACACAGGATGAGATGTATATAATCAGTGCATCTTTCTGGTAAATGTCTGGAAGCTAATGGCTACCATTCTGAACACCTCTTATAATTGTAGAGGGTGAAGGTAGCTGTGTTAATCTCATAATATCTCAATAAATTTAGTATTAAAATATTTTACACAAAGTTTTTCTTTTCCTGGAGTGTGTTTGCATTTTTGGTGGGCTCTGTATGATGCCTCAAGGTCTACTCCCATTATGGCTATTTTTAAAGTTTCATTTTTGATAAAAGTTTAGTAAGTAATACTGTTACATCTGGTGAAGTTGTGAAAGGTTTCTATGTTTTATGCTATGTACAACTGAAAAGTATTACTATAATTGTTAGGAAAAAAAGGTCAATTCTTTTAGTATTTTTGAGGAAAAGTATATCGTGCTAGATTGTTAAGTTTAAAAGCATGATTAAATTTTAGACTTATGGGTAAATTCTTTGTCATTTAGAGTAGAGTTTCTTAGAGCCTGTTGTATTCCTGGAGTAAAAAAATATAGATAGATAGATAGATAGATAGATAGATAGATAGATAGATAGATAGATGGATAGATAGATAGAGCCAGTAGAACTTCGTATTTTAATAAATTAGAAATGTTAGTAGAAACAATTTAACCATGTATTAGCCAGAGTAAAATATGATTAACTTTTAGATTTATGGTTAGATTCTTTGTCCTTGAGGACAATTTTTCTCAGAACCTGTTATACTTTTAGAGGCAAAAATAGATTTAAATAAAATACAGCCAATGAATCTTATTATTTTAATAAATTAGAAACATTAGAGAAACAATTTAATAATTTATTAATCTCAGTAATCTTAACATTAAATTAGTATCTCTGTACTTTTATGTTGTTTTCTCTTGATGTACCCTTAATTTAAGCAATTTTAAAATTCCACTTTGCCTCACTTAACAATCTCTTGCCCTGATAAAGACTGAAGTGTAACCAAATATATAGAGTTGCGATTTAAACCCCAAGTCTTCCCTGGAATAATGGAATTAATTTAGGCTGTTTTTCTTGTCCTCCACATTAAAAGTCACCACTTTCATTTGACATTCATTATCCTAATGTCTCATCCATTATTGTTGCTACTATTAGAAACTCTAGTAGAAGAAAAGCTTTGGCTGGTGTGTGGCAAAGCTCACGCCTCTGCAGAACAGTAAGTGGCTTGACAGTACACAAGGAAGTTTGTTTCATGTACAGTAAAGCCTAAATTTACATGAGAATGTAAGTGGTAAAATATAAATTTTGCTTAGTGAATGACAGGAATAATTAAGCACACATGAAAATTACACCCTAGGGACTTCAGTGGATCTGGAAGGGGCTAACATTTTTATTTCTCAAATATTTACAGAGAAGTCTGAGTCTTAAATCTTGACCATTAGCATTCTTGCCTGACTCCCCAACTTCATGACCCTTTTTTCTCTTTGCATATGAGAAACACAGTTCCGTTCAGTCCACTCTACTTTTATCTGAGGAAAACGGGAAAGTACAGAGTTAATATAGCTTTAATATTTGTGGCCTTGGACCATCTGGAACTAAATGAATTGATACTATTTTTAACTGTTTGCTCTATCATGAGTCTGGAGCTGTAACTTTCATTTCTATTATGATTGTCTTAATATATTTTATATTAAGATAAAACTTCACCAGATTTATAGCCAGTGTTAATGGCTCAAGTTACGGAACTAAATTTTTAATGTTTTATTTATTTGGTGCAGGGGGATTACAGGCATGCACCACCAGGTCCCATCTTGATGGCAGGCTCAGCATGCCCGGCAGCAGGGCCAGCGCAGCACACAGTACTGGGTGTCAAACCTGGGTCTCTGCACTTGCCAGGCAGGCATTCAGTCTGCAGAGCTCTCTCTCTAGCCCTTAGAACTAACTTTTTAAATATGACATTTAAAAGAGTTTTCCCACATGTTGTTAGGCAGTATGATGGATGATCTTTTGGTTAAAATAGACTTAAAAAAATAGCATTCATTCTAAGGTTTGTGCTCCCAAAAATGTCTTAACAATTTTTTAAGAATTTCTGTTGTTTAGAATTGGATGTGAGCACTGGTCAAGCGGTCAGATGAAAACTGGAGGTGTAGATAGAAATGAATCATGTCTTTGTAGAACAGATGAAACGCCGAAGTGCAAAACTTTTCTCACAAACCTTTGACATGAGGAACCCACCTGACCAAACTCTAAGCAAATACCTTAGAAAAAAATGTGAATTGGTTTCATTGAAGAATAGATTTTACAAGCACAGGCATATTGTGTAGAAAATCTCTGTGTTATTTTAAGGTCTAAGCTGAAATTATTCAAGTTGCTGAATAGTTCATTATCATCTTTTTTTAGTTCATTATCATTTTTAATGATTTGGGGGGCATATATATATATCCTTAGCTCAATGCTATCCTAAGCAACTAATTGTTAGTCAACAACTACTTATTGAGCACTGCTATGCTCCATGATTGAGGCACTATGGGGCCACTGTGATCTTAGCAGCAACACAAAATCTCAGAATAATCAGGGTAGCTGTAGGATGGCTTCACAGTACCAAGACCAGTACTCTCCCTTTGCTCTCATTGGTTTCTTGTAACTATATCATGACTTAACATGTAATTTAAAATACTGTTTAAAAATAACTTGTTCCCAGGCCAGTGAGATAGCTCAGTGGACTAAGCACCTGCTTAGACAAGCACAGGGGCTGAGGTTCAATCCCCAGTACCACGTGCTGTGCCAATCCCACCCTCAGGAGCGCTGAACTAGCCACCAAGTCTAGGCATGGTGGTGTGCATCTGTAATCCTAGTGCTGAGGAGGCTGAAAACAGGAGGATCACTAGGAGTCCAAGCTGTGTAGAGAGAAAGACCCTATGCCAAATACATAAAATTTTTAAAATATAGTTAATTCTCAAAGTTAAATTGTTTTTAATGCATAAAAGATTAATAAAATATACAAGTTGAATCCATTGTTCTGTTTTTAACTCAATAGCCTCTTATCTCAAAGTACCTTTCTTTTAAAGTTACTTAAAGCTGGGTGTGGTGGCACACACATACCTACAATCCTAGCACTTGGGAGGCTGAGGCAGGAAGAGCAGTATGCGTTCAAGACCAGCCTGGGTTACAAAAGTGAGCTCAAAGCCAGCCTGAACTGCACAGTGAGACTGTCTCAAAAAGACAAAAACAAACAAACAAACAAACAAATAAATAAATAAATGTTACTTAAGTTAAAAAATAGAATAAGGTTACTTAAATTAATGAAGTTGTGTATATTATATCATAAAGTTAGGAAATTTTTATGCTAAAATTGAGCCAAGTATGTCTTTCATGTAAAATTTCGTTATCAGTTTTGAAAATGTTCTGAAGCTCTATAGCTAGCATTACTATTTCCCTGAAGGAACACATATTATCTGCTTTATTTCAAATTCTTAAAATAAGCTTACACAGTTCTACTTTCTCTAATGAAACATCAGACTTAAAAATATATTCATGAACAACTGAGAATAAAGAGATAAGTGAGGTTTCTACAATGTTCATAAATAATTCTCTCTAAATTTCATTATCATTGATGTCATAGATACAATAACCTTCAATATATTCAACAGGAAAACTTGAGTTTCTAAATATCCAAAATAATAGATATTCATTTGTTTTAAGTTGCTTTAACTTTGTTTCCATTGTAAATGTCAATGAAGTGTCATAGAAAAACCTCAATATTCAGCTAAATATGTGTTTATTTTTAGGAACTTTCAGGAAACGAAGTGGTTGGATCTTATTTCTCTGTGAAGTCTTTCTTTTGGAGGGTAACGTCTAAATCTTTTACATCAATGTTCTTGATTTGGGGTTCTGAATAATGATTGGAAAGTTAAATGTGAATTTTGAAATCCACTTTTTCAAACTGATTCAAGATAAATGTCTTCTTTGGTTTCTTTATTAAGCCATCCAGGCAACCGGCTTCTTTGTCTCTTCATTTGAAGACATTAAGCATTTTATGTTCTTAGACAACATATTACTTGAAGTCAGTCCTTTAGGGCACCAAGTTTATCCCAAAGTGAAAGGCACAGCGACTTTCTATCACCCAGGAAGGCCTTTTCTTCCACTCTTGGAAAATGGGGTTATTTTCTATTCCCTTGTGTTCAGGAAAACTTTATTTTATGACAGTGATCTTATGCCACATACATACTAGATCTGTACTAGATGTTCAGTGTTCTTTCTTTGCAAAAAAAATGATCTAGAAAATATTTATGCCTCTGATTTAAATGAGGAAAAAATAAAAATTCGATAGGACTTGTCTTAAATATCATTGCCCTTTAGTTGACTCTTCAGTGAGTTATGTATGAGGGGCTCTCCCACCCATTTTCTTCCTCCACTGTAATTTTGAACCAGGTAGAGCTTAATTCATTACTAATTCACTCAGCCCTTTTTAAAGTGGGGACATAGAGACGTAGCCATAGATGTTGTGATGTCACTGCTAGCATCTTAGTCCTTTCCATTCTCCTTTCTTGGCTCTCAAACTGCTTACCATGGAAAACTACCCCAGTTCTTTAAGACTTATGATTTTTATGTTCCAGATAAAGCCACACCCTAGCCAGTAGACAAGTCCAAGCCTCACCCGCTCATCTCCACCTGCCCCAACAAACTGTTTGCAGCCTTTTATTGTCGTGACCTTATTTTACTGACCATGGCCCCTAAGTTTCCTTTCCATCTACTCCTTTCCCTAAGGACTTCATTCACCAAAGTCATTTTATATCTCTGCTAAAATCATAACCATTCCTTTATGGATTGGTGCATTCCTTATGAGCATACAGGTTCACTGCTTTTGAATTCTTCCATGACCTCAAATTAAAATCTGATTTTGCTAATTAAAAATGTTTAACAGCTTTCCTAAAACTAGCAAACATGGTGAATTAATGGGAGACACTTACGCAACAGCAGAAGCTGGGGATGTTC
This sequence comes from Myocastor coypus, assembly GCA_004027025.1. NCBI lineage: Eukaryota > Metazoa > Chordata > Mammalia > Rodentia > Myocastoridae > Myocastor > Myocastor coypus. The sequence continues at coordinate 102,401 of PVJA010000804.1, read as the reverse complement.
TGTGTTCTTTGTTCTGCGTGCAGGAAATGTGCATGGTAGTCCTGGTGAATGAAATCTGGTCACCAGGCCCATCCCTGCATTGCTGCCTTTCACAGAGTTTCCCTTCAAGTGACTCTTCCAACACCTTCCTGCTTTGCTGCTCCAAAGTTAAACTTTCACCTCTCAGTACTCTCTGGGTAGTCGTGTTCATCTTCACTGTTCTTCAATAACATGAGATGTTTCTTTATGCTCTTGAGCTGTCAGATTTTAGAATAAGAAACATACAAGAATAAAATATAAAAGATAGATTTTGTGTGTAGCCAAAGTCTATAGTGACTCTCCAAATACAACAAATGAGTGACAAATGATTAATTTTACCAGGGAGGAAACTAAGATCCTGAGAAATGAGGCTACAGTTCTCAAGGACCCAGATGACGTGATGAGGACCAATATTTCTCCCCTGAATATCAGACAAATAAATGACTTGAAGAACTTGCAGCGGCAGGATTCTGCTGTTGGCTGATGAATGAATACAAAAGCACTATACAGAGAGCTGCTCCTCTTCGAGGAATTGCTGTTTTTGATGTCTCATTTACAAATTGAGAAAATTAATAGCCAACAGCAAGTAGGATAACTATTACCTCACATGTTCGTATTCAAAGGTCACTCTTATGGCTGACTCCACGGCTCTTGACCCAAGGAATATTGCTATCCCAACGAACTTTTAGCAAAAATGTATATGAAAGAAATTTCTCGCTCTCGACTTTAACGCCATCTTCTTAGAAACCGCTGCGCCATGAGAGCCAAGTGGAGGAAGAAGCGAATGCGCAGACTGAAGCGTAAAAGAAGAAAGATGAGACAGAGGTCCAAGTAAAACAGTTCATACCCCCATGGAGGCCAAAGGAACAGAAATAAAGAATGCTGGAGGCTGACAAAGCTGGAACAGGTTTTGGACTGTGTGCTGTCTAGAATGTCTCAGTGGATTAGAACTGCACTGCCATCTGATCGCCAAGAAGAGAGATTGACCTCGAAGAGAGATTGACCGGGTTCAAACTAAGCAGTCCCCTGGTTTTTTTGCCCTGGACCTCCGGCATTCTGGACTACTTCTGTTCTCGCTTTTGACTGAGTGTAAAGCGTGTACAATAAATCATCTCTTCTGTGTTAGCTGAAGAATCAAAAAGAAAGAAAGAAAGAAAGAAAGAAAGAAAGAAAGAAAGAAAGAAGGAAAGAAAGAAAGAAAGAAAGAAAGAGATTTCTCATGGACATTTCCAGATACACACACACACACACAAAAAAAAAAAAAACCTCAGTAATGCAAGTAAAATCTTAAATGAAGATTTTGTTTGTATTTGGGGAGTTACACAGGGTATTATTTGAAAGAAATATTTATTGGCTTAATTTATAAGGATCAATGCATGTGTTGAAGAGATGCCATCTAAGTTATATGAAGTAAGCCTAGGTTCTAGTGAGAACATGGTGAGCATAGCTAATCATCTTGTGAGCCAAATAATGGAAAGAAAATATTAAAGTGATACAAGGATAATCTACTTTTACAAAATCCTGGCATTTAGAATTCATTAAAACATCATATCTTATAACACAAAACACTGAAGAGAGATTATAACAATTATCATGTTTCATAATAGTAAAAGTTATGTGAAATCAGGCAGGGGATCTAGCTCAGCAGAATCAGTGCCTGCCAGGCAAGCACAAGATCCTGAGTTCAATCCCTACTACTGCAAACAAGAAGAAGAAGAAGAAGAAGAAGAAGAAGAAGAAGAAGAAGAAGAAGAAGAAGAAGAAGAAGAAGAAGAAGAAGAAGAAGAAGAAGAAGAAGAAGAAGAAGAAGAAGAAGAAGAAGAAGAAGAAGAAGAAGAAGAAAGAGGAAGAAGGAGGAGGAGAAAAGGGAGAGGAAGAAAGAAAGAAAGAAAGAAAGAAGGAAAGAAAGAAAGAAAGAAAGAAAGAAAGAAAGAAAGAAAGAAAGAAAGAAAGACAGACAAGTGAAATCAAACTGGGTTAGTCTAATTAAGTGAGAATTTGACTTAAGGCTTTTACCTTCCCATGAAAGAATGTTTAGTTAAAGCAATTCTTTCATATAATTACCATGCTTATATTCTTTATCACCTCTGAGCAGACACCTAGGCTCTGATAGGAACTGAACACAACATCTTACAAGAACACTGTAGTGAATTAAAGGAAGAATAATTTTAATATTTTAATGGATGAGTGTATAATAAGCCAAGATTACTGCACATTAATATGGAAAAATTAAAACACAATGAAAAATGCAGCGCAATAGGGAGTTATGTGAGAGCATATCTAAAGTTGGGCCAAGCAGCTCTGTTTGGAGAAAGATGCAAACTAAGATGAAAAGTTACTGGTTTTGTGTGAAAGCACTCACATGCTGAGCTCCTCAAGTGTATAAGGCCAAGCCCCTAAAGAAGTTCAGACACCATCATTTTTAGATATGAAAAGAAGTCTCTCAAAATATTTATAAATTTTAATGGTAAGTTTTCTTTTAAAAAATGAAGAAAACAAAGCCTTTATAAGTCAAACCAAGAGCTGCTGTTCTTTCTCTATGTCACTGGTAGAAGTTTGTACATTATCTTAGGAATCTAACAAGATTACAGTACGCACGCTGGATTCCTCTTAGTATGTATAGTACACTGAAAAAATACAACAGAAGCTTAAAAGTTTTTGTTTGGCTACAGTTAAAGTAAGAAAGTACAGTTCAAATGCCTTCAGTAAACATAAATAACTGCCTGGCACAAATTGTATCAAGAAGCAATCAAAATACAAAAGAAAATTTAAGGCTTAAAAATCTAGGAGAATTTCTCTGAGGATTATAGTGCCAGTGAAAGATCCGAGCGGAAGAGGATCGAAGCACTATTTTTAGAGGAGGCACTTCACCAGAGGCTGCACAAAGCACTGCCAGGGCTTTCAGTCAAGGCAATTCTGCTTTCTGAGGAGAGAGGACTGCAGAATAAATCTACTGGTTGGACTTCATCATCCAAACGCAATTCACTGGAATAAACTCTACAGGAAAAGGAACAGATAGAAGCTGCCTGGGCCTGGGATTGAGCGCGTAATTGTTCCACACTCTAGTTTCTGCAGCACAAAACAGTCATTCCAGGCTGTCATTATCTCTCCTTTATAGAGGCCCGTGGACCATTTGATTAAATAAAACCGTGCGCCAGCTCTGTCCTGAAAACAGAGCAAAGAGCGCCACACATGACTTGCTGCGAACACACAAGCACAGGCTTTCGCTCCAGTTTTACAGTGTGTGGGTCTCATTGGAGAGGATTAGGTTTTACTCCGGTAATAAAATCCACAATAACAAAAGCCAAGGATTAGGTGCGCACATCAGGAAGAGGGTTTGTGTAGTAGCTGTGTTCCCTTAGTCATATGTTAAATCTAAATAGATTTTTTTGTATTGATTTATTTTAAAACCAGGATCTAGAGTAATGAATGGGATATATCCTCTTCTTAGTCATCCAGTTTTCCAAAGAATAAAACTAGTAAAGTTTACTAACTACAATGGAAACATAAAAGTATTCTCAATCTGTATGCTGGGTTCTAAACTTTACCCTTTTTGACATTAGGTGATAGTTTATTAAGGTGTACATTTAATTCAAATGTACTCTACTGAATAGCATATCCCAGGCCTATTAGCTATGTCTAAACCTATAATTACCCTCTCTGAACAATCCATAACCAGGATATAGTTCACCTAAGTGAGAGGCAAAGCCATTTGAAAAAGCTGTACCAAATAATATCTTTGTTGTATCATAAACTTTATAGGTGCTATTGAGAAACATGAGACATAGTGCAAAAGATCACAGATTAAGAACAAACAACTACAGATTGAAATGTCAGCCCTGCCACTCTTTAGGCAGTTAGTTTTGTACAAGATATTTATTTTCTCTGTGCATTTATTTCTTTACCTTAAAAAGAAGTCTTCCATGAAAAATACTGGAATGTGTAAACTACAGAATATAATAGCTGCTCAATAAATGTCTTTCTGTGTAACCTAATTATTCTTTCAGACTTCCCTAACCCCATCCTTCTTCATAGTACTATTGTTCAGAAACTCTTTCACTACAATGCAAACTTTCACCTTAACTATGATAATTTCCCTCCGAGATATTTCTTGCCCAGCTATGTCTTTCTTAATCCACCTCTTACCTTTTTTGGTTGTAATAGGGAAGAAATTTTTGTGTTGCTTTTTTGATATAGTGAAAACAGTAAAGAGAAATATCACCTGTGACACAGTTTTGATATTTCTTTAGAGATATGTCTTCAATCAATTAAGACACATATGGGATCCCAGTTGTAGCCTATCTCAGTAACACTTATTCTTCTTGGGCCATATCCCTTTTCTGACATTGAAAAGAACTTTGCAGCATCAAACTCAAGAAAGTGATTCATTCTGTGACTTGTGATTTCTCTTTTATTTGCATTCTCTGATACATTTTCCAACAAAACCCAAACCTACTTACACAGGACCCTTCACCCTATGAGCCCTGGACTGTATGACCTTGACCGCTGTAGCATCACTTTACTTAATTTTTACTTTGTGGTACTGGGGATCAAACTTGGCACCTTGTGCTTGCCAGGCAGGCACTTATTCCACTGAGCTATATCTTTAGCCCTACTTTAAAAAATGGCTGTAAATTAGAGAGTTGTGTTGGTGCTTCTCCTCACTACACAAAAGACAATTTCATAAAATGATTAGAGATGGAACTGCAAATGTTTTCAAAAGCTATTGAAGAGTAATTCCAAATGCTGATCAGAAGGAGGGGTGGAGAGGGGCCCACAGCTTTCTTGGACAGCTCTGATCGTTCATTTCCATCCAGACATGCAGCAGGCCTGCCCTTCGCGTCCTGGGCTATTGCAGAGCAGAGCTCCAGAGTCCTTATTGCCAAAGCGAACAAGTAAGTTCAACAGTCGAGTTTCTCTGATTTTGCTAAGCTTGCATGAGCAGTGAGTTCTGAAGACTGACTATAAACAGTACCTATCCTAACCTATTTTATAATACAGGGCAAAGTCATAATCTTCACTTCTTTTTCAAGAATTAAATCCACTAATTTTCTCTCTTGAAGTGCCAGCTAACTACTTCAAAATCCTACTAAAGATTTTATTGGCTAATTGCTTCCAACTGTGAAATGTATGTTGCTCCCTGGTAATGCGTTGTTCTTCATTAATTCTAAGCTTGGAGAATATTCCTTTTGAGAGCATATCTCAAACTTTGGTACATGCAAGAATCACACCTGGCATATGCTGTAATAAAGATATGACACTACTCTATAACATCTAGGAAGGGTCAGTCCATAAATTTCAACAAATTGATAGCTAAAATTCAAGAACTAATGAGTTCAAAGATTAGCTCTTTTGTACTCTTAGATCTTGGTTTGCCAGTTCAACAAGGACTTAGCTAAGAGCATCACCTTAGAAAAGCAAGTACTCATGGTAACAAGCTAAGTTTATTCAGCAGTATGCTAGGCTAGCTCACTACTCTTTACCCTTTGAGTGCTCAACAGTGTTTGTTTGTTTGCTGGCTTTGTTGTTTTTTGTACCAACAATCAAACTCAGGATGTCACACCTGCCCGGCAGCCGCTGTGCCACTGAGTTATATCACCAGCCCCACCAAGTGAGGTTTTTTTGGTTTTTTTACTAATTATTAAGACCTCGATAAATTTGTGCTATTATGATACATTCTATGAGGAAATATTAGTGAAGGAAGGTAATATGTTAAATTTTTCATAATTATTCCAGTCGGTTCCTACGTCTCTAAATAGCCAGACTGTTCTGCTCTCCTCATCATTAAATTCAAGAGTAGCATAAATAAGTTCCCCACCAGAGAGAGGAAAATGTTGACAGTTATATTAACACAGATAATATGACCAGAGAAGGCCAATGTGCCTGAAAGCCTGGGCCAAGAACACCGAAACCTACATCTAAACCACGTGCAGGGCTGATTAGAAAGAGGGGTGGGCCCTGCACCAAGTCTTCTGGTGCCATTCTCGCGAGGAGCCAAAGAAGCCGAGTTTGTGGTGAGTTCCCAGAAGGCACCGATGCACCTGATCTACGGACCACGCGTGCGCAAGGCTGCTGAGCAGCGGAGGGGAGCGTTTGAGACAGAGCAGAGTGACTGAGAAGGCTCCTGGGAGAGCATCAAAGTTACTGACTTGCAAGGTTGTTTTGTTTTGTTTTGTTTTGTTTTGTTTTGTTTT